>APFE031377987.1:0-32316 GCA_000404065.3 Pinus taeda
TATATACATATATTTCTCATATGGAATATATAACATTGTACTTGTCAAATATATATACATATATATATGACAATTATATATATTCCTCATATGAAATATATAACATTGTACTTGTGTTTGTATGTGTGTGTGATCCAAATACAAAATAAAGAGTTGCAAAAAAGTTATATATATTGTGAATTGCTTGGACATTGTCCTAGTTACATATTTTTCAATTGTTTATATACTATCCTAATTATATTTTAAATTGGACCAAAGAAAAACTATATAGAAACCAAATATTTTTCAATAAAACATAGCCAAATTTTGACAAACTATAAACCATTTTTAATTTAAATTGAAGGATTATCAACACTATTCCTTAAGTTATCTAAATCAAATACTATCAAATTGAATTTTGGAATACTTCTAAAAACAAATAATTAAATAATCTAATATATCAAACCTTTCGATATTACAATATATTTAAAATTTGACACATATAAATTTGATGGAGAAGAATAAATTAAATTACTTAATACTATATTTAGGATATTTAGACATATTTAAGATATTTAAAATTGTTAAAAAACCTTCTAGTCAATAATTTATACAACTTTCATATCTAGGTTTAATGACAAATATAGATGAAGAAAAAATCTTTGTCACTTTCTAGCATCGAACATCTAGGAAGACATTTCCATATATTCTCCCCTAAACTATAAACAAGAACCTCAATACCACAACTACTCCCATATTTGATGTAAACTAGAATGTTGATTCCTTCAAAATCAAATGTTAGGACTCCGTACTTGAAGAAAAAATCTTTTTCCCTAACATATTGCACAATATATTGTCGCATTCTTGCAATCTCTCTCATCGCTCTAACCATTTAGCATCCTAAATCTAGTTTGGACTTGTCAGACTTGGATATAATAATATCAGTTGAATTGAATATATATGAAGCTAAAAGAACTCATGAACTACAACTGAATAGAACATTGTCCCTCCTCTCATACTCTAATGGGAATGACATGTAACAATGCATCTTGTTTTGAAATTTGAATGCCACAATGTCCCCCTAAAATAAATTTACTCTCCAGCCTTCAATACAGGAAATCCTCACACATGATTGAAAATGGTCTAAATCTCTGTGGCAGGTGTCTCACTGTAATCCATGACTTTAGACTCAAATCCTAAACTTTTGCTCTATGTCTTCCCCCCTCATCCATCCCATGAATTGAACCATACGATTCAACAAAAGGAGGTCATTCTATTCTTTAAATATGTCACAATATACACATGAGCTTTCCTGTGGAAACCATGCACAATTATCCTATAGATTGTTAGGAAATTAAGACCACCATATTGAGCACTGTCACAAATCTCTCCTTTCTATTTTGTGAGAAAATAAATTTTCCACTTTTAATAGTCCCAAAATTTTCATCTTGAATCGATGAAGCTTGCAACTAGGATTTACACTTTGCACAAGAAATCTACAAACATAGAGATATTTTTAAAGGAATATGCTTATGCTTTATGATCTTCATAGCCAACCCTTCTCTTTAAGAGGGGAGGTGGAATCGTCCCATCAACCTATTTAATTTTTCCTCAAACCTCATGCTATTACAAAAGTCAATTTTGTTGTTTTCCTACCTAGCACTCATGAAGATATCATTGGTAAGTATGCCTATCTCGATGCCAAAGAGGGAGAAGTGTTATGAATATGTAGTTGGTAACTTAACACTTTTATCTTGGAAGTTTGGGAGATTATAGAAGTGGCCATGTGCTCTTCAATCACACATCTCTCCTCTAGTTTTGGAAAGGTATTGCTTCTCTAGTTATCTTTTCAAAAGCCGGTCTCCTTAGTGCTCTTAAACTATAATGTTGGTTTTTGTAATCAAGTGGTGGACTCTATATTGGTCAGTGTGTGGTTTAGTGATATCAAAAGCTAATTAAGTCAGTTTCTTCTTACAAATGATCAATTGGCATCCCCTTTTTTTCTCTACCTGGGTGGTTCTCTCTCTAGTTCTAAAGGTACAATTGAGGAGTCCGTCTCAATAACCTTAAAACTCAATAACCTTAAAAAATATATACATATTTTAGGAATTTTTGTTCTTAATAAAATTTAATTAAATAAAAAATATGTATAAATATAATCATAAATAATTTTCATAATTTTTAAATTTTTAAATCAATTTTTCACAATCTTAGTTACATTTTCATCCAAATATATCCTTCATACGAATACTTAAATTACAAAAATCTATATTTAATATTTGATAGTTTATATCCTTCATACAAATACTTAGCTTACAAAAATCTATATTTAATATTGATAGTTTAGAAAATCTAATTGATGTAAAAATTTCATTAATAAAACTATTAACATTGGATATTGTTTTCTATAAATAAAATATGTTTATGAATCTTTAAGGTCTAAAGTTATAAATTTAAAATTTCCATTTTTACAACAATTTTTTTTTTTTTACATTTAACATCTTATTGTTCGTTAATTTTTAAAATAAAATATTATTTTTAAAATACTAATTTAAAAACTATATACCTTAACATCTCAATTTTTATTTTTCCATATAATATTTCGATTTCTATCAAATTTTTCTCTTTCCATATTTTTAAAATCATTGATTTAAAATCAATTTTCTATTTGTATTTTTTTACTATTGTGATTTGACTAGTTACCAGAAAGTTAATTATTGTATTATCTACACCATGCTAAATGATTTGTAATCCTTTAAAAAAAAAGTTGGAAAAATATAAATATAGGCAAATAACTAGATTTTGGGACCTTTTAACATATTTTAAATTAATTTTTTTCCTTAATTGGAGTAGAATTTGGTTAAAAAACATTTGCGAAAATTTTTCATAAAATTATTAATTCATATTTCTAGAAGAAATTTAAAACCCCTAATCCAACAAAACAGCTGCACAACTGCTGAATTTATCACGATTACATCCACTGCGGCATTGGAGGCCGCACTCAGGATCTGCACAGTCGCCTCGACTCATCTTGCTGTCAAACCATTTTATTCAGAGCTACCAGATAGGTTGCCCCGCCAATTTAATCACGATTTGGGGAAACCCACCGGCTCATCTCGCTGTTATGTCCTCTTACATTGCCTGAAGTTTACGCTAGCTTTAATCTTGGGCTGAACACATACGCGAACTGCAGTGTCGCGTCGACCCATCTTGCTGTTATCTGCTCTCCCTCTCTTATTACAGGAATTTGTCAAACCATTTTATTGACAGCTACCAGATAGGTTGCCTGGCCCATTTAATCACGATGTGCAGAAACCCACCAGCTCATCTCGCTGTTATGTCCTCTTACATTGCATGAAGTTTATGCCAGCTTTAATATTCAGTTGAACGCGTACTCTGAGACATAAAATTTAATCAACGCTAAGCAGCCATGGACGCATCCCTCTCAATATAAGTGGCCCGATATGCGAGTTAACAGCTCTGATATGGCAATCATCAATGAATATGCGATTATCAGCGGATACGCGAGTTTACACTGGATATGTGAGGTCCCACAGGCGCATATGCGGATTACCGCTGCCAAGTATGCAAGTTAACTACCCAGGATACGCGAATTATCAATAACGTTTATACAATTATCAGCGAATACGCGGGATTCCAATGGATACGCGAGATTTCAGCACTGGATATGCCATTTATATTCGATACGCTGATTATCACCACCTGATAGGTGGGTAATTACGCTGATAAGCGAGGTGGCTACCTTTTATGCGAGTGCTTTTGGACGGATAGGAGAGAAAGCACCTCAGAATATGCGGTAATCTCATCGATAACCGAGCTATTACCTCAGTTACGCGAGCTCTGACACCCAATACACGAATTATCATGAACTGATACACGACATTTCACCGAGTACGCGAGTTATCAGGTGATACGCGACCTATCGGAGAATACGCGAATTATCACAATATGATATGTGAATTATGTTAAAATACGCGAATTATCACGGCCATACATCGGTATAGTTAGCGTGATAGGCGAGTTATGTAGGGTTTTGAACATTAAATTAGATATAATTTGCTTTAATCTTTGGTTGAAAACGGGCGCACATACCACAAGATATAAATTTAAATAAGGGTAAGCAGCCATGGATGCATCTCTGTTGCGAACCTGAGCGTGAGCCACGGCCAAAAGCCGAGTCTGATCCTCCTGTCAATCGGTTTGATCTGTGTGCTTAAACAGAGTTTCAGAAAAAGGCTCTGCCTTCCGCCTGGTCTGACTGGATGGCCTGTTATGAGCAGCCTTCCACTTAGATTGCAGGTTTCTGGCCAGCAATGTCGACGTTAGGGGGAGAGCGATTTCCAGGTAATGCCATTCGGTTCATGGTTCAGCTCATGCTTGCCACTTTAATTCAAATAATATAATATAATATTTATAAGGGATATAGCTTCAAAATAACCTATAATCTATAGATTAATTGATTTAAGTGGCTTTATGATCGTTGTTTATGCTTTAGATCAATAAGCAATTGAGACCAGCATGTTGAGCACACCTACGGATCTCCAGTTTCTCTTTTGTGAGAGAAAGAAATTTCCAGTTTTAATGATCTCAAAATTTTCATTTTAGGTTGAAGAAAGATCGGAATTTGGATTTACATTTTTCACACCAACGGGGTTATATTTGGAATTTCAAAATAGAACTATTATTTAAATTTGACAAGTTTCACATTTCTTTAACTCATTTTTACATTTCAAAGAATGTTTTTAGAAATTTTTAAATTGTATTTGACAAGCAAATCACCCCATAACAAAGAATTTGCTCATCAAATTCCATCCCTAGATCTATAGGTATATATTGCTTATAGTTTATACCGTATATGCTCCTTGTACACATCATTTTCACAAAGTGGCCGAACTCTTCTACACTTACCATTATTTTTTATTATAATAAATACAATATTTAATCCAATATATTTATTTTCAATAGTGTAGCATAAAAGTCAAGAAAATGGTTTTTAACTATGCGATTAGATTAAACTAATAATCAAAATCTAAATTTTAATATGGGAGCTATTAATAAATAATATTTGTTTTTATATTAAGATATGAAAATTGTTTTATATAATATACTGGAAATTGTGAGGAATAATAATAATAAATAAATAAATATATTGGCAGTGATAATGGCAATTTGTTTAATGCTTGAGTGGGTTTAATGGTCAAGAGCATGTGTTTTCTCCTAAGAGGTTACAAGTTTGAAGGGAGAGTGGGGTAGATTATATTTGTCTTCATAAACATTAGTGGTCAAATCTCTGCAGAAAGCATGGTCCATTGTCCCTTAACCATGAGGTCTGGTACATCAATTCGGTGTTTGGCTTGGTCGTGACCTTAAAATTGGGTTGTTATTATTATTAATAATAAGGAAATCGTTAGGGGCCACATGAGGGAGAAGAGTGTTATATGACATTGAAGAAGTAATAGCAACATATTCATGGAGCCTTGGATGCATGTCAAACATCCCAATCTAATATTGTGTCCTTCTTAAGGAGATTCAAGTTATCAAATAATGTCATGTCACCTATCTCAAGTGTTGTGAACTCTCTCCTTATTCAATACTTGCTAAGAGGATCTTCTCCAAAAGATAAGGCACACAATCTCATGAAATGAACTAAAAAAATACTTGAAGATATAAAATTCATATCATATTTCCATGTGCTTGGTGAGAATAATAAGGAGAATGAAGGGTGCAACCTAGAAATTAGTGACTTGATAATAAATGAACAAATCAAGTTCTCGCAAATCCCATAAGACTCAACAGTATGTATTTTAAAGAAGAAACAAATTTTATGAGTCATAACCGTAGGAGGGCATCTATTAAAGAAGAAATTAGAGGACCTAATGGCAACACAACCTTCACTCACGAGGATAATCATGCAATGAATAGAGAATATAACACCAAATCATCCCATTTGAGCTCACAAAGCACCTTAGAACCTATGGCGAGGCAAAGAGTTTATACTAATTCAAACCCATGCCTTGAGGCTCTATGACAAGTGGGTTGATGGTCTCACTATGAAGGGAGATGGGCATGGTGTAACCCATAGGTGTGGGATTAATGGAAAGATGACACCACCTCTCTTTGGACATGAGTGCAATGAATTAATGGGTAGTATGATGCAAGCCATAGGAATATATGGCAATGACCAGCAAGTTTCCTTAGAATAGGGAGCTTTTGTAAGGAAACCAAATTGTTTTCCATTCAATTCAAGCTTGAATTGTAATAAATTTTTCTAATGTGATGCATTATTTGGTTCTAGGACATGGAAGTTTTTTCTCAGTGGCTAGATACAAAGACCTAACATGATGAGGATGAATAAACCCTCTCTCAAAAAGACATCTCCTAAAACGATAATATTTTCTTGGTACCTTTTCCTCTACAAATTTAAATTCATTTAGGAAAAAAGAATAACAATATCATTCTTGTTTTGAGTTATATGTTCTTAGGCATAGGATATGGAATCCATCCTCTTGATCATGGAAGAGACCAAGTGCTTCTTATCCTATGTAAGCTTGCATGTAGAGATGTGGAAGAATTAGTGTCAAGGGAAGGTAAAAATCAATCTGCAGAGATGAATGACAAAGGCATTGGGTTGGGTGGAAAGTGTTACTATTTATGCTTAGCTTCAGTTATTAATTATGTCTTGCTCGGAGTGCAATTTCTGAATAATTTTAGGATCATAATTAGGGGACGTGGTGGCTAATATCGATCACAAGCCTAGGGATAAAGATAACTTTGATACTTACAGTCTGTATGTAGAGGGAACTTCGATACTTATGGTTTGTATGCAGAGGCACAATTAAAGGCTAGAGTGGAAATAGGAAGTGGAATCCTTTGAGTAACAAGGGAACAATGAATGATCAGTTAACAAAGATGATAAACTTGCTGATTGACAGATCATTCTCTTCAACTTGATTTTCTTAATTCGAACTTAAAATCCAATGACAATTTGGCTACTCCAACGTATCCCATGGGAAAGCAACAAAAGATCAATGCATTTTTAATTAAGCATCATGACATTTTAAATGCATTGTGGAGGAAAAATGAGGACATGAAACAAGAAAAAAAATCATCTCAAGAGAGGGGTGAAAATCTTGGAGGATTGCCCTAGTACTCTTTATGCTTAGAATCCCCACTTGAATGAACCTGCTCGAAAGTGAGTAGGATCATCTGCATGAAAAACTAAGTATTTAAAGTGATCAATGAATTGTAATTTTTTTCGTTTGCGTGGCAAGTTTTGTAAGGTATATACTTACAAAACTCCCTTTTTTGGGGTACACCTTGAAGTATTTGTTGGAAATGTTATAATTTTGATAGATGAGATGGATAAGTAACCAATACTAAATGTATAGCCATGTATCTCCTAGTGAAAATGTTCTGAAACCCATGCACAATATAATACAAATACATATTCTCATTGTGTTCAAAAGAAAATAATATTAAACAAATCATTTGTACAAATATAATAACAAAAATTTATGTGAGAAGTGAACCTGAAGAATTTCATAGCTTCTAATTTGAATATAATACTATTAATAAAATATTAATTACATAACCTATTTATAAAGTAATAAAGCTTCTAAAATTTTAATTTAATTATCGATAATTATTAGGTGGATGGTAGGGATTTAATCTCCATGAAATATTCTAGAATATTAGTAATAGTACACATAAACAAATGGTTCATATTTATCTTCAAAGTAGTTATTCATTTTTTATTTTTTTAATTAAATTGATTAATTAAAAAAATATCATATGAATTAATGTAATATGAAGTGACCCATGGTTTTATTGAGCATGTGAGGCTATTGCAAAAAATCCTATTTAAATAACAAAAATATCCATGACAATAGGGTAAAGCTCCATGTTAAGAATCTTGTTCCCCACATATATATATTATATTATATATATATCGACAAGATTTCTTAACACACACACACATATATAGGTGATTATATTAATTATTTTAAAATTAAAAATAATTTTAAAGTAATAAGATAATTTGATGGGGTTTATTATTTTTAATTTTAATAAAACTTAATATCATGAAATAAGTGTTGATGTTATTACATATGATAATATTAATATTCACCTAGCCATGTTAATTTATAATGACTTTTCTAAAATATTTAATATATATATATATATATATAATATTAATTATATAATAATATATATATAATTTTTGTAAGCTGGGGCGGGACTCTCCGATTTACATGTCCATTATGTACCCCTCTACGGGGGAAGGGTAGCCCAAGATTTGAACCCAAGACTTCCGGTTCGGTGAGACTTCATTTCCACGGCCCTTGTCGCTTGAGCTACCCCATGTAGACTTAATATTTAAATTTTGATTAAAAAAAAGATATTATTTTGTCCTTCATATTTAATATAAATTATTTGAAATCTACCAATATGTATGTGTAAATTATTTTGTATAATAATAAAGATTTTTTTAAATTTCAATTTACATTTTCATTAATTCCTAATTCATTTTACAATGTTTTGATTCTTTCCAAACTTCTATATAGGGTGCCACCAAATAGGCATGCATAAATGGAAAAAGTGCACACTTATTCTAAATATGGATACATCAATTTTAATATATAATATGTTTTAGCAACTTTTCCATAACTCTATATTCATCTATTTCTTTTGAATTTTTATAACTCAATGAAATATATTTTAAGCCCTCCACATATTTATCTTATAATGCTTTATGTTTTTGCATAAGCAATTAATTTTTCCAAAGTAATAGAAAATTAATGTTTAAGTTAAGATTGATACTTCAAACTATCAATTTTCAAACATTAACATTTGACCTCCAATCATATATCAGTTCTTAAGAGGAGGATAAGTTTTGGGGATTTTGACATTACAAGAGGAGGAAAACAACATAATGAGCCCCAAAAGAAGCTTTTATGGCTTATGCATAATAAGCAAGGTCCTAAATCACCATATAAGCCCTATCATCATGATATTTGTTCTTCAAGTGGAATGGTGTTTCTCTAAAGTGATTTGGATAGTAGGGTTAGGCCTTATGACATTATGTTTTGGTGTGGAGGAAAATAACATCCTTACATCATAAAAGAAGGTTCTTAAAGGTCCATAATTTTTTTCAATAAAGTTGTAGCCCTCAACATATCAACTTCAATATGTCAACCTGGGGTTCATACAAGTTGAAGAGGTATCACACATTATATATACAACTTATACTTTTTCCTTTCTTTTAATACAAACTAATCTATGATAAATATTAATTTCTTGATCAAGTTAGAATGTGGTAATGATAACTAACAGTCACTTTAATCAATCTAGCCTAGCAAGATGTTAGGATTCATGAACCTAAGTGTAGGAATTGAAATTGTGAAATCAAAGTTCCAAGAATCAAAGGAAACAAAGTTGCGAAAATGAAAATGATGGAAATAAAAGATGCAAAAATCCAAAATACACCAATGGAACTCAAGGAACTATACTATGTTGCAAGAAAAATAATGTTATGTTATTGTTTCATAAAAGTGAAGAAATACATTAAGAAATATGATATGTGATACTATGAGCAATGATATTGCTAAGAAAAAATATTCAACTCCTCAATGTTCGCTTAACCATGCTACTTTGACTAATTGAGGTGCTTCATAAATAACCTACATGGAATCATAAAGAATAATTAAAAAATAGAGCTCTCATGTTTGATTGATAGGAAATTATTTACTTCTACAGGAATAACTATAACCATATAGGAAACTCTAGAAATGTCATAAGTGAGGTATTTGATAAAGGAAGAATGAAATAAGGTACATGAAACTAATTATAACTTATGGAAAATATTCCCATCACTAAAAAGCTAAGAAATGTTATCTTTAAGCATTTACAAGAACGTTAAACTATACCAATACCACTGTATGACAATATGAAATAATAACAGCTTAAGGAAATGTGTGGAAATAAGATACAAAAAGTATGAGACTCAGAAGGGTTCCAAGGTACCTACGGGTCGGCCCTTTCCAAGGTTCTCCCAAAGATTAAATGAATGCAACCAAAAAAACTCACAAAAATATCTGACTTTTGATTAATAAAAAATTGTCATGACTTGAATGAAAATTCCAAATCTTATAATCTTTTCGAGGAATAATATGATTATTTCTCAAAAAAATACCTCCTTAACTTAATCATCTTTCCCTTCTTATGGAAAATGTGACGGAGAAACATGCTCAATAGAATGACCAATTTTCCCTAAAAAATCCCTAGAATCATGGTAATTATTCCACTAGATATTCTTGTGTAGCCACCATGTCACTAACTAATGATAGTTCTGAATTTTTTGCGATCCTGTAGATGTATATTATCATCCAAGGGGATTGGTTCCCTATATTCATGGTGGGAGGTTGTGGGGCTACTGAAGGAGCTTATTATCCTTCATAAACTTGTCCAAATTAGGATGTTAATTTTACCATATGTCATAAGAGTCATTAGTATTGCTAAATATATTAAACGCACACTTCAACACAAGGAATGACATGTAAAATAGAAAAATGCATAATAATAAATGTCAAAAATACATGTATTCCTAAGATGTATAGGTTAAATATGGCTGTTTAGATGCACAATTCATGCACCCATCATACCCCCTACTTAAATGTTTTCCATTTCCCAGAAATTCACCTTTCGAATATTCATGATCCTTGAGTTTTTGTTCCCATATCTCTTTAGCAACTTGTCTCAAATTCCATGTTATACCTAAGCAGTTCTTCTAAAAAATAAAACATAGTTTTAACCCATACTTCCTTTCATTCTCTTGGTTCTTCTTCCAAATTGTTTTGTTTTATCATCCTTAGAAGGAAATGCATGTTGAATCTTAGTATAATCCATTGTATACCAATTCTTTTAGTTATCATCTTGTAGAATTGGATCTTATACAAGGCATTACATATGTTCTTGGGTTTGTATAGTTTCCTCAATTGTAAGATATATGTTATAGCCTACCATATTCTCTTCCATTTCTATATGGCTTCATCACCTAGTAGTCTAATCATGCCCTTGAAGTGGAGTATCACTTCCTTCTATTTATGTTTCCAAATTTGGAATCCAACTTGTTACTCCTCCATGAGAATGTTGCGACTTGTAATAAATATTGGGGGGTTAGTTAACTCTTATCTTATCCATAGTGGTTTGATAACCTTTTCCCTGAGTGTGCTATTCACCTCCTTAGCCCTTATCTCCTCTTTCCTTAGCTAGGATGAAAACGCTAGAAGTTGGACTCCCACCACATGGGCATTTGGATCCCATGATGGTGAGTTAGGAAGCACCATATCATGTGAATAGAATTCACATACTATGGTTTTCTCTTCCATGCGACATTTTTGCAATATGACAATGAAGTCCTTGGGCTTATATAGTTGAAACCTTCATTTTGCTAAATAATAAATGTAACTAATCTTGCTTTTGTATTCATTTTCCTTGTGGAAAAGGATTTTATTTCACTCAATTTCGTTCATCACAAGGGGTGGAGGGGTGTGATGACCTGGATAACTATGTGAATAAATTATTTGTTTTACCATTTTGGGTAAAAGGTGGAACAAAGATTATTACTTTTTTTATATATAGTGAAAATATTATTATTCCAAACTGAAAACTGAATCGAGTTAATTGTCTATAATAACTTGGATTAAGAAGTTATTTTATTTCTGGAATGCTAAATTGATTTTATTTTAACTATATATATATATTATATATAATATAAATAATATATATATATATAATATCAAGAAACAGTTGCCAAGGGAAGAAACCCTAACTGTTTCCCTATCCTCCATATGAAGAGGGAAAGGAAAAGACCTGGGGGTTGTTAAGGAACAGGCAGGGAAAAAAAAGAAAGAAAAAGATAGCAGAAAGAGAAAGGATAAAGAAATGAAGTGCTAAGTCTGGTGAGGACCAGATAGCACCAGCACAGAAAGTGCATGAAAATTTGCTGAGGCAGAGGCCTAGCAAAAGAGCTTGGGGGGAGATTAGTCTGTATGGACTAGTCTCGAGGTTGGGTGGAAAAACAAGCATCAAGCGATAATCTTCTTCAGATTGCAGAGGGTCTGGAAGCCACGTTGTTAACACAGGTATGCACTGACACAATTGTTTAGTTATAAAAGTATTGATACCTTTTTATATCAGTTACAGTCATTAGCCATTGAAACGTTCTGGTGGTAATTCCAGCAAATAAATAGAAACAGGATTACACTCATTCGAGAGAAAAGAACTTGTAAACAAATCTGATAAACGTTAAATCATATATAAATGTTCGGCTAACGAACAGAGTACCCTCTGTTAGGATTCGTAAACATTGCGCTAATGAACAGAGTACTGTCTGTTAAAGCATTTAAGTTCTTGTTAAACTAAAAATGTGAAATGTGTGTGGTCGAATAAAATAAGGTTAAGAATTAACCCAAGCAGAAGAATGTCCGTGAAGAATGGCGGTAGACTAATGTCATACCAAAACTAACTTCCACGATATATTAATCGCTGGCGGAGAAAATCAGTGATTTTTTTTAGAAGCCTAAAAATGAAATAAGTAACGAGACCTGTATGTTCTCAAGAAACTGGAATCAAACAACAAAAATTAGCACGGCAAACATATACGGGATGAGGGCGAATTCACTCCCTCTCACTGTCAAAAAACACAAAGACCCTTAACATTATATGCGGTAATATAAAATTTATAACTCCGACTGAACTCGATGATACAATACCTTTTCTGCAGTATTGCAAGAACAGAAAACAATTTCGATCAACGGTAGCCATAAACGGTACAGAACCCGTAACCGGGTCGGCCCTGCTCTGTGACGAAGAGCGGGCTAATATATGAATGTGGAAAAGAAATATATATATAACTCGAAGGTTAACTAATTAACAGGAAATAATAAAGCCTGTGAATAGGAAATCGAAAGATATTGGAACAGCAAATCTTAATATCAATTTTACAGTAACCGAAAGAAAATCCTATTCAATACACGTAGGAACTCCTGAGAAATAAATATATATATATTGGCGTAAAGCCGTTCCAAAATCAAATAATAGACCATGGTTTTGTGGCAAAGTAAAAAGCATGAATCACATGGCAAGATATAACAAACCCTAGCGGGAGTTAACCATAATTCAGAAAAGAGATAATAACATCATACCGAGAGCGAAATCTCAAAATAATTCATATGGGCGACCTAAAAAATAAGGAAATCATTTACAGGCCTGAGCCGAGGTCCAGTCAATAAATCAACTTATACATATACATTCCGAGTAATAAATAATTCTGTAAGGACAAATTGTTTCTGGAAGACCCAGATTAAGAAATCAGTCCTCGGTAGTTCTGGAAGGCCGAGACAATCAAAACGACGCGAGTACAGTACATAAAACAAGAGAGCCCCGCTCTCGGAAATTTGCCAGAACAATTATAGCCAGACAGTAAATGGAGACAAAAACCCTCTTAAGGAGAGATTTAAATACAATAAACCCTGTAAACATTTAAAAGGCGAATGCCCTAGTATCGACTATTGAAGGCTTCATAGCCAGAAAATTATAAACAGAACCATATCCTGGGAGAAACACGCAGTCACCTGACAAAGAAAGAAAAGGGTATTAATTTACTCTTCAATCAGTTAACGCTAACCTACGCTAGAGGGGAAGCTCTTACCTGGGAATATGCCGCCCTGAGGTTTCATAACAGAAGTTCTCATCGCTGTGCCGAATCCTCGACCCTGTTCATCAATCAAATGATAACATTAAATTCAGGATCGCACCTTAAATCTGGTAAAGAAATTGTTTAACAGAAAAATCGTAAATGAGCAGAAAGAAAAACGAACATACAGAAGGATAGATAATGGAAAGGGGAATCCCTCACCGGATTTCCAATGTTCAGCAGTATTCTCAGCTAAACGAAATAACCTACGCAGCAGTCATGGTAGCCGGTGTTGCGCGCAGCAGAACCACTCAAGTCGGTCTCGCCCAAATAATGAACCACAGAAACCCTAACTTGGGGTTTGTAAGATATATCACCGAAGGTACCATCGATCGAAGGCTGGAATGAATCCCCACCGTCGATCCTGGCAATATCCCGAGAAGCCGAACACCTGTCCCAGCATTCAATATATCACCTTCCTCGCGATCTGCAACCAGGTCCAATGGCGCAGCAATCTCCAGACGGGACACTTGTCCATGTTTAAGCAATGGATTTACGAAATATAGAATCTGCCGTATGTATGTAGGTACTATATATCCTGGTGGGTTCCAATGTTATAACAGTCGGTTGGTAAAACATTAATGCGAAAGTAAATAGCCGGATATCAAATATCATGGTATGTGCTGGTAAAACTAAGAAAGAATTCCAAGGTTAAATCTTTAATTCCACATCGTGATACATATATACATACCATGCAAACGATTAAATTAAATTTTTTTTTTTTTTGTTATAGTAATATTACTTTTATTATTGTATTTGGGTTATGACATATGGTATTAGAGCCCAGTTACAAAACTGAGGCCTCTGGGTAAGGATATACTCATAAATTTGTTCCTCTTATTATCCTTCTCATGTTAATAAGCATAGGATTCAGAGTTCAGGAACTTACAAGATGAGGAGAGCCGACAATACAACTCGGCGACCTGTAGTAGGATCAGGAGCACCGGGATTTGAAAATAATCCTGAACTATGGGTTCAGCTTGGGGAGGAAACCAGAACTACAAACCAAGCCATTCTAGAAACCGTACAGGAACTTAAAAATGAAATGGCAAGGTTGCGAGAAGACAACGCTAGACTGACAATGGAACAGGAGAGGATATTGAAAAGTCTATCTGAACGACAGAATCAAATACCAGTTCATCCTAGTATGGAGCAGCAGAGAATGTCGGAGGAACAAAATCACCCTATGCCCCCTGAAGGTTCAGAGGAGCAAGAGGAGCGTTCTGACAATGTAAAAGAACAGCAATCTTCAAAGAAACAAAGGGTGGAACTGCAAGGGGAATTTCGGAAAATCAAACCCCCGCATTTTGATGGAGAACAGGAGGAAGCCGCTGAGGCATGGCTAATTAATATGAACAAATACTTTCAACTCTAAGAATATGATCACAATCTTAAGGCCAGATTGGCTATTTTTCAGCTGCAGGGAAAGGCCACCTTATGGTGGGAAGAAGTGAAGATAGTCAAAGGAGTCACTGAACAGACCATCACTTGGGACAATTTCCAAAGGTATTTTAAGGAGAGATATCTAACAGAACGGTTCTATGATGAGAAGGCAAGGGAATTCCATGATCTACGTTTGGGGCAGCAGACTATGGATGAGTTCATCACCCTTTTTACTTCTCTGCTCCGTTACGTTCCCTATATAAGAGAAGAAAAGGCAAAGGTACAGAGATTTGTAAGCAGCATACCACCTTACATGCGAGAAAGGATTGAATTTGACAATCCCAAGTCAATGGATGAAGTTATTCGAAAGGCCAGAATTTGTTATCAACAAAGCAGACAAAAAGGAGAAGCAGCCGACAAGAAATGGAATGAAAGAAAGGGCTTTAAGTCAATAGGGAACAGTAAGGGAAATCGCAGCAGTGGAAGTAAAGGGAATAGCAAAGGACTAAACAGCAGAATTCCAGATAGAGCCGCCTCCAAATTTAGGCCGAACAGTGAATCTAAAGGCAGCGGACATCAAGTACGATTAGACAATGAGGGAACCACCAGACCCCCGGTGCAGTGCTGGGGTTGTGGGGGACCCCACTACATTAAAAACTGTCCGCAGCAGAAAGGAGCGGAACAACTATCCCAGATTCATGAAGCCTCAATAGTTGGTGAAGTGGGACGCAGCATGCCGAGGATTAATGCAGCATTGGAAGACCGTCAGGCGGAGTATCAGCCGACCATGGTCGAGTTCGAAGGTAATATCTCAAACCTTACTATATCTGTTTTAATTGACCCTGGGGCTACACTGAGTTATGTAAGCCCAAAAGTAGTAGAACGCTGTAAATTACAACCCACTAAGTTTAAAAACCCATGGCTGGTGCAATTAGCCACGGGGGCCAAAAGGCGAGTGGTATCTAAGATAAAGGACTGTTCCTTTACCATAGCTGGACAGCCAGTAAGGACAGACTTAAATGTACTTCCTCTTGGCTCCTATGATATTCTCATTGGAATGGACTGGCTGGAAAAGCACTGGTCACTAGTGGATTAAACGACCCGTGCAAGTGCGGCCGATAACAGCAAATCAACTGGTAAAATGTGTGCGGAAAGGATGCCAAATCTATGCCATTCAGGTGGGTTATGCAGATTCCAAAGATAAAACAGCCATCCAGAATAATATCCCTGTAATTCAAGAATTCACAGATGTGTTTCCGGAAGAAATTCCTGGGTTGCCCCCAAAAAGGAACATAGATTTCACCATTGAGTTGGTCCCAGGGGCAGCACCGGTATCTCAGGCACCATATAGAATGAGTGTACCCGAATTGACCGAATTAAAAATGCAACTGCAAGAGCTTTTGGACAAAAATTATATACGTCCGAGTGTGTCCCCGTGGGGAGCCCCAGTGCTGTTTGTTAAGAAGAAAGATGGAACCTTCCGAATGTGCATTGATTACCGTTAGTTAAATAAGTTAACCATTAAGAATAAATATCCTTTACCCTGGATCGACGAGCTATTCGATCAAGTGAAGGGTGCGACGGTGTTCTATAAAATTGATCTGCGATCTGGTTATCATCAAATCCGAATTAAGGATGAAGATATCGCTAAAACAGCCTTTAGAACTAGATATGGTCATTATGAATTTGTGGTATTGCCATTTGGGCTTACCAATGCCCCCGCAACGTTCATGTGTTTAATGAAGAGTATTTTCCATCAATATTTAGACAGATTTGTGCTGATATTCATTGATGACATATTAGTATATTCTCGCACCATGGAAGAACATCAGGAACATCTTAGAAAAGTGCTGCAGACTCTCCGAGAACATCAACTATATGCAAAATTTAGTAAATGCGATTTCTTTAAAGAAGAAATCCAATATTTGGGTCATGTGATTACCAAGGAGGGAATTGCGGTGGATCCAGAAAAGATAAAGGCCATAATGGATTGGCCTGTACTGAAGGACGTGGCAGATGTTCGATCTTTTATGGGTTTGGCTGGTTATTATAGAAGATTTGTAGAAGGGTTCTCTAAGGTTGCATTTCCCATTACCTCATTACAAAAAAAGGAAAAACATTTCATTGGACTCCAAATTGCCAGAAAAGTTTCGGACAATTGAAGCATCTGCTCACCACGGCCCCTATTTTGAGAATAGCTGATCCTGATAAGGATTACGTGGTATGTACGGACGCAAGCAAAGAAGGAGTAGGTGGAGTTTTAATGCAAGAAGGCAAGGTGGTCGCCTACGAGTCTCGGAAATTAAAAGAACATGAGCAGAAATATTCTGCTTATGATTTAGAGCTGACTGCTGTCATCCATGCCTTAAAGATGTGGAGACATTATCTTGTGGGCAGGAAATTCTTACTGCTCACTGATCATCATAGCTTGACCAACTATTTCAGTCAGCCCACCTTAAACGCTCGACAAGCACGATGGGTGGATTTTCTGAGCAGCTTTGATTTTGAGATAAAACATTTGCAAGGGAAGGAGAACTGGGTAGCAGATGCCTTAAGCCGGAAAGTACAACATTTGTATGAGGTTTCTGTCAGTGGATGGAAGAGCCCCATTTTGGAAATGGTCAAAGAAGCTTCAAGGCAAGATGCTAATTATCAGCAATTAAAACTACAGCTACAACAACCTGCTAACTTGACAAGATCATCAGATTATGAGTTAGATGAGGCAGGAATGATAAATTTCAAGCAAAGACTATATGTACCCAATCGGGAAGAAGTTAAAAATCTCATTATGGACGAGTTTCATGCCAGCCATTATGCGGGGCATCCAAGATATCAGAAAATGATTACTGCCATCCGGAAGGAATATTTTTGGCCAGGAATGAAGAAGAATATTGCTGAGTATTTAGCTCGATGCTTGGAATGCCAGCAGATTAAAGCGGAACACCAGCACCCAGCAGGATTATTACAACCCCTGCCGATTCCAGAATGGAAATGGGAAATCATCTCCATGGACTTTATTACGGGATTACCTAAGACAAAAAAGAACAAAGATTCTATTATGTTAGTAGTGGATAAACTGAGTAAAGCTGCACACTTTATACTAGTACAGTCCACATTCAAGGCCACACAAATTGCTCATGTTTTTATGCAAAACGTGTTTAAGCTTCATGGACTTCCGAAGACGATAATTTCTGATCGCGATGTGAAATTCACATCAGCCTTCTGGAGGACATTATTCGCTGATTTAGGAACCCAACTGAATTTCAGTACAGCATACCACCCTCAGACCGATGGACAAACTGAGCAAGTAAACCAGGTGGTAGAAGATATGTTGCGGGCTTATGTGATGCAGCAACCCACGTTATGGGAAAAATATCTACATTTAGTAGAATTCGCATATAATAATGGATATCACACCTCCACTCAAATGAGCCCCTTTGAGGTTATGTACGGTCGCAAATGCCGCACACCCTCTAGTTGGGGAGGACCCGAGGATAAGCTAAGCTTGGGACCTGAGATGCTTAAAGAAATGGAAGAAATGGTGAAAAGGGTGCGTGTGAATTTGAAGGCTGCTCAAGACAGACAGAAAAGCTTTGCTGATCGGAAAAGAAGATTTAAGGAATACCAGGTCGGTGATCACGTGTATATCAGAATTCAAACTAAAAGGAGTACCTTACAATGGAGTGGATGTGCCAAATTGGCACCCCGATTCTGTGGACCCTTCCAGATCCTGGCTAGGATTGGCCCAGTAGCGTATCAGCTCGCTTTGCCAAGCCACATCCGATTCCACAACGTATTCCATGTCTCGGCACTCAAGAAATATGTTTATGACCCCAAGCATGTGATTCAATGGCGGGACATTCAGGTCGAACCGAAAGAAGAGGTTCTAGTCGAACCTTTGAACATCCTTGACCGGAGAGAAGTGCAGCTGCGGAAACGAGTTATTACCCAAGTTAAGGTCCAGTGGCGACACTACGGGCCTGAGGAAGCCACTTGGGAAGATGAAGAATTAATGAGAAGGACGTATCCAGCTATGTTCGTGGATGAAAGCCACCAGGACGGTGTCCAATCTCAGGGGGAGGAGATGTGATGACCTGGATAACTATGTGAATAAATTATTTGTTTTACCATTTTGGGTAAAAGGTGGAACAAAGATTATTACTTTTTTTATATATAGTGAAAATATTATTATTCCAAACTGAAAACTGAATCGAGTTAATTGTCTATAATAACTTGGATTAAGAAGTTATTTTATTTCTGGACTGCTAGATTGATTTTCTTTTAACTATATATATCTATATATAAAAATATATACAGAAACAGTGCAAGGGAAGAAACCCGTAACTGTTTCCCTATCCTCCATATGAAGAGGGAAAGGAAAAGACCCGGGGGCTGTTAAGGAACAGGCAGGGAAAAAAAAAGAAAGAAAAAGATAGCAGAAAGAGAAAGGATAAAGAAATGAAGTGCTAAGTCTAGTGAGGACCAGATAGCACCAGCACAGAAAGTGCAATAAAATTTGCTGAGGCAAAGGCCTAGCAAAAGAGCTTGGGGGGAGATTAGTCTGTATGGACTAGTCTCGAGGTTGGGTGGAAAAACAAGCATCAAGCGATAATCTTCTTCAGATTGCAGAGGGTCTGGAAGCCACGTTGTTAACACAGGTATGTACTGACACAACTGTTTAGTTATAAAAGTATTGATACCTTTTTATATCAGTTACAGTCATTAGCCATTGAAACGTTCTGGTGGTAATTCCAGCAAATAAATAGAAACAGGATTACACTCAGTCGAGAGAAAAGAACTTGTAAACAAATCTGATAAACGTTAAACCATATATAAATATTCGGCTAACGAACAGAGTACCGTCTGTTAGGATTCATAAACATTGCGCTAATGAACAGAGTACTGTCTGTTAAAGTTCATGAACATTTAAGTTCTTGTTAAACTAAAAATGTGAAATGTGTGTGGTCGAATAAAACAAGGTTAAGAATTAACCCAAGCGGAAGAATGTCCGTGAAGAATGGCGGTAGACTAATGTCATACCTAAACTAACTTCCGCGATATACTAATCGCTGGCGGAGAAAATCAGTGATTTTTTTTAGAAACCTAAAAATGAAATAAGTAACGAGACCCGTATGTTCTCAAGAAACTGGAATCAAACAGCAAAAATTAGCACGGAAAACATATACGGGATGAGGGCGAATTCGCTCCCTCTCACTGTCAAAACACAAAGACCCTTAACATTATATGCGGTAGTATAAAATTTATAACTCCGACTGAACTCGATGATACAGTACCTTTTCTGCAGTATTGCAAGAACAGAAAACAATTTCGATCAACGGTAGCCATAAATGGTACAGAACCCGTAACCGGGTCGGCCCTGCTATATGACGGAGAGCGGGCTAATATATGAATGTGGAAAAGAAACATATATATATAAAACTCGAAGGTTAACTAATTAACAGGAAATAATAAAGCCTGTGAATAGGAAATCGAAAGATATTGGAACAGCAACTCTTAATATCAATTTTACAGTAACCGAAAGAAAATCCTATTCAATACACAGTAGGAATTCCTGAGCGATAAATACATATATATATATTGGCGTAAAGCCGTTCCAAAATCAAATAACAGACCACGGTCTTGTGGCAAAGTAAAAAGCATGAATCACATGGCAAGATTTAACAAACCCTAGTGGGAGTTAACCATAATTCAGAAAAGAGATAATAACATCATACCAAGAGCGAAAGCTCAAAATAATTCATATGGGCGACCTCAAAATAAGGAAATCATTTACAGGCCTGAGCCAAGGTCCAGTCAATAAATCAAACTTATACATATACATTCCGAGTAATAAATAATTCTGTAATGACAAACTGTTTCCGGAAGACCCAGATTAAGAAAATCAGTCCTCGGTAGTTCTGGAAGGCCGAGACAAGCAAAACGCCGCGAGTACAGTACATCAAACAAGAGAGCCCCGCTCTCGGAAATTTGCCAGAGCAATTATAGCCAGATAGTAAATGGAGACAAAAACCCTCTTAAGGAGAGATTTAAATACAATAAACCCTGTAAACATTTAAAAGGCGAATGCCCTAGTATCGACTATTGAAGGCTTCATAGCCAGAAAATTATAAACAGAACCATATCCTGGGAGAAATACGCAGTCACCTGACAAAGAAAAAAAAAGGGTATTAATTTACTCTTCAAACAGTTAACGCTAACCTACGCTAGAGGGGAAGCTCTTACCTGGAAATAGGCCACCCTGAGGTTTCATAACGGAAGCTCTCATCGTTGTGCCGAATCCTCGACCCTGTTCATCAATCAAATGATAACATTAAATTCAGGATCGCACCTTAAATCTGGTAAAGAATTGTTTAACAGGAAAAATCGTAAATGAGCAGAAAGAAAAAAAAAACGAACATACAGAAGGATAGATAATGGAAAGGGGAATCCCTCGCCTGATTGCCAATGTTTGGCAGTATTCTCAGGTAAACGAAATAACTTACACATAAGTCATGGTAGCCGGTGTTGCGTGCAGCAGAACCACTCAAGTCGGTCTCGCCCAAATAATGAACCACAGAAACCCTAACTTGGGGTTTGTAAGATATATCACCGAAGGTACCATCGATCGAAGGCTGGAATGAATCCCCACCGTCGATCCTGGCAATATCCCGAGAAGCCGAACACCTGTCCCAGCATTCAATATATCACCTTCCTCGCGATCTGCAACCAGGTCCAATGGCACGGCAATCTCCAGACGGGACACTTGTCCATGTTTAAGCAATGGATTTACGAAATACAGAAGCTGCCGTATGTATGTAGGTACTATATATCCTGGTGGGTTCCGATGTTATAAACAGTCGGTTGGTAAAACATTAAAGCGAAAGTAAATAGCTGGATATCAAATATCATGGTATGTGCTAGTAAAATTAATAAAGAATTCCAAGGTTAAATCTTTAATTCCGCATCGTGATACATATATACATACCATGCAAACGATTAAATTAATTTTTTTTTTGTTATAGTAATATTACTTTTATTATTGTATTTGGGTTATGACATATGGTATCAGAGCCAAGTTACAAAACTGAGGCCTCTGGGTAAGGATATACTCATAAATTTGTTCCTCTTATTATCCTTCTTATGTTAATAAGCACAGGATTTAGAGTTCAGGACTTACAAGATGAGGAGAGCCGACAATACAACTCGACGACCTGTAGTAGGATCAGGAGCACCGGGATTTGAAAATAATCCTGAACTATGGGTTCAGCTTGGGGAGGAAACCAGAACTACAAACCAAGCCATTCTAGAAACCGTACAGGAACTTAAAAATGAAATGGCAAGGTTGCGAGAAGACAATGCTAGACTGACAATGGAACAAGAGAGGATATTGAAAAGTCTATCTGAACGACAGAATCAAATACCAGTTCATCCTAGTATGGAGTAGCAGAGAATGTCGGAGGAACAAAATCACCCTATGCCCCCTGAAGGTTCAGAGGAGCAGGAGGAGCATTCTGACAATGTAAATGAACAGCAATCTTCGAAGAAACAAAGGGTGGAACTGCAAGGGGAATTTCAGAAAATCAAACCCCCGCATTTTGATGGAGAACAGGAGGAAGCCGCTGAGGCATGGCTAATTAATATGAACAAATACTTTCAACTCTATGAATATGATCACAATCTTAAGGCCAGATTGGCTATTTTTCAGCTGCAGGGAAAGGCCACCTTATGGTGGGAAGAAGTGAAGATAGTCAAAGGAGTCACTGAACAGACCATCACTTGGGACAATTTCCAAAGGTATTTTAAGGAGAGATATCTAACAGAACAGTTCTATGATGAGAAGGCAAGGGAATTCCATGATCTACGTTTGGGGCAGCAGACTATGGACGAGTTCATCACCCGTTTTACTTCTCTGCTCCGTTACGTTCCCTATATAAGAGAAGAAAAGGCAAAGGTACAGAGATTTGTAAGCAGCTTACCACCTTACATTCGAGAAAGGATTGAATTTGACAATCCCAAGTCAATGGATGAAGTTATTCGAAAGGCAAGAATTTGTTATCAACAAAGCAGACAAAAAGGAGAAGCAGCCGGCAAGAAATGGAATGAAAGAAAGGGCTTTAAGTCAATAGGGAACAATAAGGGAAATCGCAGCAGTGGAAGTAAAGGGAATAGCAAAGGACCAAACAGCAGAATTCCAGATAGAGCCGCCTCCAAATTTAGGCCGAACAGTGAATCTAAAGGTAGCGGACAGCAAGTACGATTAGACAATGAGGGAACCACCAGACCCCCAGTGCAGTGCTGGGGTTGTGGGGGACCCCACTACATTAAAAACTGTCCGCAGCGGAAAGGAGCGGAACAGCTATCCCAGATTCATGAAGCCTCAACAGTTGGTGAAGTGGGACGCAGCATGCCGAGGATTAATGCAGCATTGGAAGACCGTCAGGCGGAGTATCAGCCGACCATGGTCGAGTTCGAAGGTAATATCTCAAACCTTACTGTATCTGTTTTAATTGACCCTGGGGCTACACTGAGTTATGTAAGCCCAAAAGTAGTAGAACGCTGTAAATTACAACCCACTAAGTTTAAAAACCCATGGCTGGTGCAATTAGCCACGGGGGCCAAAAGGCGAGTGGTATCTAAGATAAAGGACTGTTCCTTTACCATAGCTGGACAGCCAGTAACGACAGACTTAAATGTACTTCCTCTTGGCTCCTATGATATTCTCATTGGAATGGACTGGCTGGAAAAACACTGGTCACTAGTGGACTGTAAGACCAAGGTGATCTACTTTAAAGACTCCCTGGGAAATAAAAAAGAGATGCAGGGAATTAAACGACCCGTGCAAGTGCGGCCTATAACAGCAAATCAACTGGTAAAATGTGTGCGGAAAGGATGCCAGATCTATGCCATTCAGGTGGGTTATGCCGATTCCAAAGATAAAACAACCATCTTGAATAATATCCCTGTAATTCAAGAATTCACAGATGTGTTTCCGGAAGAAATTCCTGGGTTGCCCCCAAAAAGGAACATAGATTTCACCATTGAGTTGGTCCCAGGGGCAGCACCGGTATCTCGGGCACCATATAGAATGAGTGTACCCGAATTGACCGAATTAAAAATGCAGCTGCAAGAGCTTTTGGACAAAAATTACATACGTCCGAGTGTGTCCCCGTGGGGAGCCCCAGTGCTGTTTGTTAAGAAGAAAGATGGAACCTTCTGAATGTGCATTGACTATCGTCAGTTAAATAAGTTAACCATTAAGAATAAATATCCTTTACCCCGGATCGACGAGCTATTCGATCAAGTGAAGGGTGCAACGGTGTTCTCTAAAATTGATCTGCGATCTGGTTACCATCAAATCCGAATTAAGGACGAAGATATCGCTAAAACAGCCTTTAGAACCAGATATGGTCATTATGAGTTTGTGGTTCTACCATTTGGGCTTACCAATGCCCCCGCAACGTTCATGTGTTTAATGAACAGTATTTTCCATCAATATTTAGACAGATTTGTGCTGATATTCATTGATGACATATTAGTATATTCTCGCAGCATGGAAGAACACCAGGAACATTTGAGAAAAGTGCTGCAGACTCTCCGGGAACATCAACTATATGCAAAATTTAGTAAATGCGATTTCTTCAAAGAGGAAATCCAATATTTGGGTCATGTGATTACCAAGGAGGGAATTGCGGTAGATCCAGAAAAGATAAAGGCCATAATGGATTGGCCTGTACCAAAGGACGTGGTAGATATTCGATCTTTTATGGGTTTGGCTGGTTATTATAGAAGATTTGTAGAAGGATTCTCTAAGGTTGCATTTCCCATTACCTCATTACAGAAAAAGGGAAAAACATTTCATTGGACCCCAAAGTGCCAGCAAAGTTTCGAACAATTGAAGCATCTTCTCACCACGGCCCCTATCTTGAGAATAGCTGATCTTGATAAGGATTATGTGGTATGTACGGACGCAAGCAAAGAAGGAGTAGGTGGAGTTTTAATGCAAGAAGGCAAAGTGGTCGCCTACGAGTCTCAGAAATTAAAAGAACATGAGCAGAAATATTCTGCTTATGATTTGGAGCTGACCGCTGTCATCCATGCCTTAAAGATGTGGAGACACTATCTTGTGGGCAGGAAATTTTTACTGCTCACTGATCATCATAGCTTGACCAACTATTTCAGTCAGCCCACCTTAAACGCTCGACAAGCACGATGGGTGGATTTTCTGAGCGGCTTTGATTTTGAGATCAAACATTTGCAAGGGAAGGAGAACCGGGTAGCAGATGCCTTAAGCCGGAAGGTACAAGATTTGTATGAGGTTTCTGTTAGTGAATGGAAGAGCCCCATTTTGGAAATGGTCAAAGGAGCTTCAAGGCAAGATGTTAATTATCAGCAATTAAAACTACAGCTACAACAACCTGCTGACTTGACAAGCTCATCAGATTATGAGCTAGATGAGACAGGAATGATATATTTCAAGCAAAGACTATATGTACCCAATCAGGAAGAAGTTAAAAATCTCATCATGGACGAATTTCATGCCAGCCATTATGCGGGGCATCCAGAATATCAGAAAATGATTACTGCCATCCGGAAGGAATATTTTTGGCCAGGAATGAAGAAGAACATTGCCGAGTATTTAGCTCGATGCTTGGAATGCTAGCAGATTAAAGCAGAACACCAGCACCCAGCAGGATTATTACAACCCCTGCCGATTCCAGAATGGAAATGGGAAATCAACTCCATGGACTTTATTACGGGATTACCTAGGACAAAAAAGAACAACGATTCTATTATGGTAGTAGTGGATAAACTGAGTAAAGCTGCACACTTTATACCAGTACAGTCCACATTCAAGGCCACACAAATTGCTCATGTTTTTATGAAAAACATGTTTAAACTTCATGGGCTTCTGAAGACAATAATTTCTGATCGTGATGTGAAATTCACATCAACCTTCTGGAGGACATTATTCGCTGATTTAGGAACCCAACTGAATTTCAGTACAGCATACCACCCTCAGACCGATGGGCAAACTGAGCGAGTAAATGAGGTGGTAGAAGATATGTTGCGGGCTTATGTGATGCAGCAACCCACGTTATGGGAAGAATATCTACATTTATTAGAATTCGCATATAATAATGGATATCACACCTCCACCCAAATGAGCCCCTTTGAGGTTATGTACGGTCGCAAATGCCGCACACCCTCTAGTTGGGGAGGACCCGAGGATAAGCTAAGCTTGGGACCTGAGATGCTTAAAGAAATGGAAGAAATGGTGAAAAGGGTGCGTGTGAATTTGAAGGCTGCTCAAGACAGACAGAAAAACTTTGCTGATCGGAAAAGAAGATTTAAGGAATACCAGGTCGGTGATCACGTGTATATCAGAATTCAAACTAAAAGGAGTACCTTACAATGGAGTGGATGTGCCAAATTGGCACCCCGATTCTGTGGACCCTTCCAGATCCTGGCTAGGATTGGCCCAGTAGTGTATCAGCTCGCTTTGCCAAGCCACATCCGAGTCCACAACGTATTTCATGTCTCAGTACTCAAGAAATATGTTTATGACCCCAAGCATGTGATTCAATGGCGGGACATTCAGGTAGTAATTGTTGCTGCAATGGACTGTTAAAAATGTTATTGAAAGAAAAAGCTAACTATGGAATTGTGTAATGCAGGTCGAACCGGAAGGAGAGGTTCTGGTCGAACCTCTGAACATCCTCGACCGGAGAGAAGTGCAACTGTGGAAACGAGTTATTACCCAAGTTAAGGTCCAGTGGTGACACTACGGGCCTGAGGAAGCCACTTGGGAGGATGAAGAATTAATGAGAAGGACGTATCCAGCTACGTTCGTGGTTGAAAGCCACCGGGACGGTGTCCAATCTCAGGGGGAGGAGATGTGATGACCTGGATAAATATGTGAATAAATTATTTGTTTTACCATTTTGGGTAAAAGGTGAAACAAAGATTATTACTTTTTATATATATAGTGAAATATTATTATTCCAAATTGAAAACTGAATCGAATAAATTGTCTATAATAACTTGGATCAAGAAGTTATTTTTTTTCTAGACTGCTAGATTGATTTTCTTTTAACTAGATATATATGTACATGTATCCATCAAGAAACAGTTATGAAGGGGAGAAACCCTAACTGTTTCCCTATTCTCCATATGAAAATGGAAAGGAAAAGACCCGGGGGCTGTTAAGGAATAGGCAGGGGAAAAGAAACAAAGAAAAGATAGCAGAAAGGAAAAGGATAAGGAACGGAAGTGCTAAGTCTGGTGAAGACCAGATAGCACCGGCACAGAAAGTGCATGAAATTTGCTGAGGCAGAGACCTCGCAAAAGAGCTTGGGGGGAGATTAGTCTGTATGGACTAGTCTCAAGGTTGGGTGGAAAACAAGCATCAAGCGATAATCTTCTTCAGATTACCGAGGGTCTGGAAGCCACGTTGTTAACACAGGTATGTACTGACACAACTGTTTAGTTAGAAAAGTATGGATACCTTTCTATATCAGTTACTGCCATTAGTTATTGAAATGTTCTGGTGGTAATTCCAGTAAATAAAGAGAAATAGTGTTACACTCAGTCGAGAGAAATGAGCTTGTAAACAAATCTAATGAATATTAAACCATATATAAATATTCGGCTAACAAACAGAATACCATCTGTTAGGATTCATAAAACATTGTGCTAATGAACAGAATACTGTCTGTTAAGTTCATGCATACTTAAGTTCTTGATTAAACTAAAAATGTGAAATACATATATGGTTGAATAAAATAAGGTTAAGAATTAATCTAAGCGGAAGAAAGACCGTGAAGAATGGGGTAGACTCAAGTCATATCTAAACTAACTTCCGCGATATACCAATCGCTGGCGGAGAGAATCAGTGAATTCTTTTTAGAAACCTAAAAGATGAAATAAGCAACGAGACCTGTATGTTCTCAAGAAACTGAAATCAAACAGTAAAATTTATACAACAAGCATATATGGTATGAGGGCGAATTCGTTCCCTCTCGCTGTCAAAAAAAAATACAAAGACTTTTATTATTACATGCAGTAATATAAAACTCTCCAACTGAACTCGACGATACAGTACCTTCCCGGTAGTATTGCCAGAACAGAAAACAATTTCGATCATCGGTAGCCTTAAATGGTGCAGAACCCGTAATCGGGTCGGCCCTGCTATATGATGGAGAGTGGCTAAACCATGATTGTGGAAAAGAAAAAAAAACATGTATATATATAACTTGAATTTTAACTAGTTAACAGGAAATAATGAAGCCTGTGAATAGGAAATCGAAGACATTGGAACAGAACTCTTAATATAAATTTTACAGTACCGAAAGACAATTTCTATTCAATACACAATAGGAATCCCTGAACAATAAATATATATACGTGCATTGGCGTAAAGCCGTTCCAAAATCAAATAACAGACCACGGTCTTATGGCAAAGTAAAAAGTATGAATCACATGGCAAGATTTATCAAACCCTAGCAGAAGTTAACCATACTCAGAAAAGAGACAATAACACCATACTGAGAGCGAAAAGCTCAAAATAAATTCATTTGGGCGATCTCAAAAATACGGAAATCATTTACAGGCCTGAGCCGAGGCCCGGTCCATAACTAAACTTAAATCAAATTTATACATATACACTTCGGGTAATAAATATTTATGCAATGACAAATTGTTCCGGAAGACCCAGATTGAGAAAATCAGGCCTCGGTAGTTCTAGAAGGCCAAGACAACCAAAACGTCGCGAGTACATTACATACCACAAGAGAGCCCCGCTCTCGGAGAATTGCCAGAGCAATTATAGCCAGACAGTATATGAAGACAGAAACCCTCTCAAGGAGAGTGTCGAATTCAATAAACCCTGTAAACATTTAAAAGGAAAATGCCTAGTATCGACTATTGAAGGCTTCAAAGCCAGAAAATTTATAGCAAAACCAATCTTGAGAGAAATACGTAGTCACCTAACACAAAAAAAGGGGTATTAATTTACTCTTCAAACAGTAACCCTATCCTACGCTAAAGGGGGAAGCGCTTGCCTGGAAATAGGCCGCTCTAAAGTTTCTTAACGGAAGCTCTCATCGCTGCGTCGAATCCTCGACCCTGTTCATCAATCCAAAGATAACAGTAAATCCTGTATCACACTTAAATCTGGTAAAGAAATTATAAATGAGTAGAAAGAACAAAAACAAAACGAACATTCAGAAGGTCAAATAATGGAAGGGGAATCCCTCGCCAGATTTCCAGTGTTTAACAGTATATTCAGGTGAACGAATACCTGCGCATCAACCATGGTAGCCGGTGTTGCATGACAGTCGGTGTTGCGCGTAGCAGAACCATTCAAGTCGTTCTCGGCCAAATAATGAATCACAGAAACCCTAACTTGGGGTTTGCAAGTTATATCGGCGAGTGTACTATCGATCGAAGGCAGGAATGGATCCTCACCGCCGATCCCAGTCAGTATTCCGAGAAGCCGAACACCTGTCTTGGCATTCAATGCATCACCTTCCTCGCGATCTGCAACCAGGTCCAATGGCACGACAATTTCCAGACGGGACACTTGTCCATGTTTAAGCAATGGATTTACAAAATATCGAATCCACCGTATATATGTAGGTACTATATATCCTGGTGGGTTCCGATGTATAACAGTCGGTTGGTAAAACATTAATGCAAAAGTAAATAACCAGATATCAATATCATGGTATGCGCTGGCAAAAAGAAAATTAATCAAACATTTCCAAGGTTAAATCTTTAATTCCGCATCGTGATATATGTATACATACCATGTAGACGATTTAATTAAAGAATTTTTTTTTTTTTGGTTATAGTAATATCACTTTAATTATGGTGTTGGGGTTTATGACAAAGAACTAGTTTGCTTGTTAGTGTTATTTGATTTATAGCTACAGACGGAGTCTGAAGTCACACAAAGTAGCCTTCGAACTGCACATTGCTCTGTGAGTGCATAGTAGATAAACATTGCTTCAGTCGATCTCTGGTGTATTTTGTAATTGTAACACTTAATTTGTTACTTGCCCCAGTACATGTATCAAGTTCAGATCCGATTCTTGATGGTGGACAACGATCAGAAACTGGCAAGGCTGAAATCATTCACCTGGCGACTCCATTCACTGAAAAATCCGGAAATCAATGCTTCATGGTGACTTCACTGCAGGGAGATCAGTGGCTGAGAGATTCTCAAGATGGACCGAATCATGAGAAGATACGCTCCCATGAGCCGAGATCACATTCCAGGTTTTTCAAATAAGATGCCCAAGGTAGATTGGTCAAGGAATCTGCCTACGTTTAAAAATGATAGTAAGAAAGATGTTGCTTTACATTTGGTCAGATTTCACGTGCATATTCGAAAGTTGAAGGTTGATTTTCCTGAGGATTTCTTGATGAAGATATTCTTGGCCACTCTCGAAGGCGAAGCCCAATCTTGGTATGAAAATTTGCCGCTGGCCTGTATTTACTATTTAAAGGATTTTCATGCTCTATTCATTGAAAGATATCAAGTATCTCACCCATTATTAAAATTAGTTCATGACTGTTGCAAACATGCTTCTACTTTTATTGAAAGCCTTGAGAAATATTATGAAGATGATAATTTCATGGATGATGAGATCATGGAAGCCCTATATGAAAATCCATTTCAACAGCATATAGACGATCAGGAAAATTTGCAGTAGAATCAAGATCAGCAAGTTGAAGATGGGCACATGGCTGAAAATGATGAAGGAGAAGGTTTTATTCCAGATCTATCCATAAAAGAAGACAACATGCATGAAAGTCAAGTTTCAATTTCAGAATGTGATAAAGTCAAGTCAGTCATTTCAAATCTAGATTCAGATCGTGATGATGAAGACAACCTTGTTCTGAATCCCATGAAGGAGAGCTCTATTGTTGAGATCATCTGGAATGAAGAAGCAATCTAGTTAGTTCATGAAAAACAGAATGAGATCTTTGTGCAAGTAAGTGATGAATCTCCTTTCAATAACTCAGTAGTAAATGATAGTTTGATTGCCATGTCATATGAAGACAATTATTGTTTAAGTAGAAGAAAACAAAAGGCATTATCTCCTTTGTCTGAAGATGAGATAGATCTACTTTTGAAAGGTCTTGTTTTAGCCAAAGCTACAACAGATTTGCAGTGCACACATGGTCAAAGTGTTGGTGAAATCTCTTCCTCTTTTGAAAATGATGACGGTCTTGTAATCAGTTTTATAGATTAGCAAACAGATAATATTTTCTTTCACAAAGATGATAAGGTTGTCATGTTTGATAATCTTGAAGATTGTTTTTTGTTTAAGAATGACCTAGACCATGAAGATGAGGAGTATGAGCTTGAGAGAGACAATATGCCAGGATTTCTCATGGTCAAGGAACCTACAACTAGCACTCAGATGGCAGAAGCACATACTTCTCGGTGCATTCCTATCCCTCGGAAATCAATTGTTCTTTCAGATCAGAATGAAGGGAGTACTTGTATTTTTGCTGCTGGATCTCAAGACAAGATAGTGCTTCAGGATTACCAAGATCCCTTCGGCATCCTTTTACAAGCACTAGAGAAGATAAATGTTGCTTGGTTCATTATCATAAGCCTTGGTTTCAGTGGTTATTGTGAGTTGCCTACATGTACACTGTTCCGCCTGCTCGAGAAAAGTGAGAGCAGAAATTTGGTATGTAGTCATCTATTGGATTCATTACATTGGAAATCTCATTACACATGATTGTACATATTTCATTAGTATGCAGCTGGTTGTCATCATGATTCCAAATCTTGATGGATTGCTGCCATTTTTCCAAAAGCTTTGTAAAGTCTTGTTTTAGGTCAATCATGAGTCATTTGTGTTTGGTCTGTTGAGTCATTTTTTTCAAGATATTTCAGTTTGCCATTGAGTCAAGTTTCAGTCAAGTTTCAGTCAGTTTTCAGTCAAGTTTTCATTCAATAAATGTGTCAAAGGTTTTGTGTTATCCGTTCAAATAATGACTCCATTGCCCAATGGATGAAGGCAATGTCTAGCTCTTACAGAGATCTGCGGTTCTTGGCATCTCCAAGGAGCTACCATCCCCATTGGAGCCAATGTTAGAGTCGGTCTAGTTATCCCTCCATCAGAGATCAAAGCTCTTTTTTGCATTTCATGTTTTAG
>APFE031377987.1:58407-72623 GCA_000404065.3 Pinus taeda
GCAGTAGGAGGTTGAGGCTTGGTCTCGTCACCTTTGACAATCGGCCAGAGATTGTATGCCTCCAGTACTGTTATGATCTTAAATTTCCAATTGGCATAATTTTCACCATCAAGTTTTGTAGACTCATTTAAATATGAATCTGCAAGAGGATTAGCCATTTCTCCACCAATGACCAAATTCAAAAAAAACTGCAAGCTTCTTAAGGTACACCAAAGTACTTGTACTGCGAGCTTTATTAAATTAGGTACCAAAACAAATCTGACTGCCCAAATTATCCTAGGGTATCTTCTTCTTCTTTGTTTAATTAAAAAATATATATCCTTTTTCTGCTGCTCCTATGCAATCAGCGCAAATCCTTTGACAAATTCTTCAATATTTCTAATAAGTTCCTTTAATAATGCAATGAGCATACATTCCTCCACAAAGTCTTCGATATTTCTTCTAAGTTGCTTAAACAAATCAGTCAAAACAGTTTCAATAGAACATTGAATCACCTGAACCGCAGGCCACCCTCGCTTCACGCAGAGGTTTTGGCGTACTAGTCTTCACACAGGACACAGCTAGTCTTCACGCAGGACGCAGGCAGATAGTTTCCCTCCTCACGTAGGCAGATTCCATATTCTTCCTCAAGCAGTCACTCTCGGCTGGCAGCTCTGCAGCGGACAGCTCCAGCAAGCGGAAACAGCTCGTTCTCTGCATTATTTCCTTCAAACGACGACTTCAGAAAACAGTGGCACACTCTAATGGCAGAGTGGGTCTGATACCAAATTAAAACAGAGAATTAAACAAATACACAGGAAGAACACCAGCAAAAGTGAGACAAAGCTCACACACAACTTCATTAATTATTTGCTCAATTACATCACACTTATATAGGAAACTCATGCAACCAATTCCTAACCACTCACAACTAATTCTGTTCAACTGCTCACAACTAATTTTGTTCAACTGCTCATAACTAATTCTATTTCTGCATTATTCTCACAACTTTATCTATCTCTAGTTGTCACACTTGATCACTGTAGCTTTCTTTTGTTCTTCCCCAATATCTCACAAGTTCTTCCACACAATGCTTTATACTTTATCTTTGTATATGACAAAAATATAGTAGGTTTCTTTTTGTTGCTCCATCAAAAAATCCCAGATCCAATACTAAATGCATAATTTGTAGCAGATCTTCTATCATTTGGATTACCAACCCAATCTGAATCTGAGTAACCTCTTAGCTCATCATCAAATGAATGAGTATACTTAAGAAAAAAAACAATTGTTCCTTTAAGATACCCGAGGAATCATTTTGTTGTTTTCCAATGGATTTCTATAGGTCTCACCATAAATTGGCTTAACACACTAACATATTATGTTATGTGAGGTCTCGTTGTAGTAAGATAATTCAAGATTCCCACTAGTTGTCTATATATTGTACCATCAACCTCCTTTGAGCCATCATCAAAATTCCATGACATTCTCCTCCACTAGAACAAAAGAACCTTTTCACTGATGCATATTAAACCTTTTAAGCACTTCTGTGACATACTTACCTTAAGTAACAAAGGTTTGGCCATCATCTCTGCACACTTCAAGACCTAGACAGTAATGTAACTCACCAAGATATTTCATCTCAAATAACTGTGACATTTGCACCTTAATTTCATCAATTAGTTTGACTGAATTTCCTAGTAATAATTAGTTCATTAACATACCAAGAAATCAGTACTACAAGCCCCTTTGCATCAAACTTGGTATACATATTTGGATTTCTTTGACTCCTCATAAATTCCCGCTCAAGAAAGAAGGAATATATCTTTTTATACCATGACCTAGGTGCCTTCTTTAGCCCATAAAGGGATTTCTTTAATGTGCAAATTAAATTTTCTTGCCCCTTTTTCACAAACCCTTCAGGTTGTGTCAAATACACCTCCTCCTTTAAATCACCATTCAAAAACTCATATTTTACATCTAATTAGTGCAAATTCAAGTGGTACTTTATAGCTAATGCAATTAACAATCCAATAGAATTTAATTTAGCTACTTGTTCAAATGTTTCTGCATAATCAATGGACTCCTTTTTTGAGTACCCTTTTTTCACCAATCAAAATTTATATTTATCTATACTACCATCTTCTCAAAAATTTGGTTTTTTCAATCATTTACATCCTATGGGCTCTTTTCTTTTAGGTAGTTCAATCAATTCCCAGGGTTTTTTTTTCTAAGTAATACTATTCTATTGATATGAGAAAAAATAAAAATACAACAAGGCACTGGCCTCTGCAGTGTTGAACAAAGTTTGCCAAAAAATATCACAACCTAAATGAGACTGCCCCATCGAGTGGGAAACTAGTTTGTGAAACCAAATAAAAAAATCCACGCAGGGGTCACAAGTTTTGACATCGAAAACCCACACAGGGGATCTAGATTGAAAACTAGCGAATCAAACTAGAAGGAATGTTTTCAAAAACAAAACATAGAAAAAATCAAACAACAACATATGAAACCTTCAGCTGGTGAAAGGGCAACACTTGGTAGCTCAGTTGTCAATCAGGATGGACCCCCTGGAGGATGTCTGTAGCAGGCTCCTCCACAATTCAAAACGCATACTTGTACCACTCCTCCTCCTCTGCTCACGTGCTGCACAAAATTCCACGAACTAGTTGAGTGCCAGTGGAGCTGCCCTCTGTTGCATGCTTGCCTGATGTGTCGCCTTGGGCAACACCAGTTGCCTTTGTGTCTCCTGCTCTGCCTTTGGTGGCCAACTGGCTGCCAACCAGCTCCTCTCCATGTGGGGTGGTAGAGTCTCAACCATTTGCTCCTTTCCTGGGTCTCGGTCATTCCTGTTCCACTGAGCAGCACTCTGCTATTCACCGTTGTTCCCTAGTTGAGCTTCCTGCGGGTCAGTTTCCTTAGTGAAGGTAATGGTGACAGTGGCAGTGATGACAGGCTGGTGTAGAGTGCTACGGAAGCGGAATTGAGTCGTATGAGGAGAGAGGTGAGGGGGAAGGGGAAAGTTGGCAGTATGGATGGTTGGTTAATTCCCGGGTTTTAATTATAATTATAGATTTATATTATTCCTCCATTTCTTTTCTCCACTCTTCATATCCATTAGCTTCATCAAATTCATGGTTTCTATGAAATTCAAAACATTACTCATCAGGAAATATTCCTTGCACCTTTTAGATAGTCGAATATGCCGAGTTGATCTCCTTTGAATTGGTCTCTAACTACTAGTGATATCCATAACAATGGATTATTCCTCGGGCTTTTTATACTCACTCTCTTCTGCTTTTTCTTTTGCTTTATTGTCTTCAACTTTAGGAAGAATGTGACATCTTTCATAGTTGTTATCCTTGTTTCATTCATCTGCTTGTTCATGGAAAATTACATCTCTAGTCAGAAATACTTCGTGAATAGATGGATCAAACAATTTATGTGCTTTAAATTCTGAACAATATTCTAGAAGAATACATTTGATACCTTTAACATCAAGTTACTTTTTGATCTCCTTCAGAATATGGACAAAGACCTTACACCCAAATATCCTCAAATGATGAACTGCTGATTTAAAACCATTCAAAGCATCAAATGTGGTCTTGAAATCAAGATACCTTGTTGGATTTCTATTCTTTAAATAAACAAAACTCTTAATGGCTTCTACCCAAAAATAATTTCACAGGTTGTTACCTTTGATCAAACTCCATGCACATTCCACCAATGTTTTGTTTTTTCCTTTCTGAAACATCGTTCTACGTGTGGAGTGAAAGGTATTTTGAATTGATGCACTATTCCATGATCGTTGTAGTACTTGATGAAGTTCCCCAATCTGTATTATCCCCATTGATATGAACGGAGGATCTTTTTAAAGTTCCATGTCTTCTTCTCTGCCATGTTTTTCAGTTCTTTGAAATACTCAAAAGGATGTCTCTTTTTCTTGACGAAGTAAACCCATGTGTACCTTGTGCAATCATCAATAAACAACATAAAATCATAGGCAACTCCTAGGGATTTGGTTTGCATGGGTCCACAAACATCAGAACTCACAAGTTCTAATACATCTCTTCTTCTCCTATCAAACTTAGAGGGAAACTCATCTCTGTGAATTTTTCGTAATGCACAACCTTCACAAGAATCCTATTCATTCTTTAACTAACAATTCCTTCAACTATACTTTGTTTCTGCAGCAAAAATAAATCATGGGAATTGATGTGACCATTACTCTAATGCTAAGGACTTTCTGTTGACATAGTTGTAGAAGTTAGTGCTCGATGACTTTTGCTGGTAACATCAATGTTGTACATGCCTCCAACTCTGACTCCTGAAGCAACATGTTTGCACTGATCCAAAAAATATTTCACTATGCAATGTGTTTTAAAGAATTCAACCTTCATATTTTGATATGTAATTGTAGACACAGAGGACAAATTTTTCTTTACCCCAGGCACCTACATAACATTATGAATGTGCTTGACATTTCCATTTGGAAATATCATAGGAATATCTCCACATCCTTTGATCTAATGTGGGTGATCATATACAAGATAGATATTAACACTAATGCATACCTCCTTGAAATTCTCATACTAACTACTGTTACATGTCATATGAATCGAAGCTCTAGAGGCTGCTAACCAAGTATTAACATCATCCATTTCAGCAGTCAACATAGCATTAGACATAAACAACTTAATATTTTTTAGGTCAAAATTCAGGCCTTCTCTTGCAAAATAGAATGAATTTCTTTTGTGTTTATTATGCCTAGATTCACGACTTTTCTTCTTATAATAGTCTCAAGAAAGATTCCCACTTTCACCACAATAAAAACATTTCATTCCAGAGTCATTTTTGACAGATGACATACCTTGGTTTGATTTCAGAACGGACCATTCATAGATGAGCTTCCACATTTTTTTGCTCCTCCGTGTTTCACTTTGAATAATTTCTTCTTCGCCATAACTACCAAATCTCGATTCTGAGGCTTCAAATTATTGTGCCTCTCTTCTTCCTGCAACAATATACTTGTCAATTCCTAAAAGTTTGGCGTTGTCTCCCTTGCTTCAAGACCTATAATAAACATTTAATGGTCCTCTGACATCTCGTTTAAAGTAATTCTCACAAGAACAATATCGGCTATTGATTCTCCTATATCTCCCATCTTATCTTTTGAATCTTTTATTATGGAAATATAGGCAATAACAAAATCATTCCCTTCCATTTTAATATACAAGATCTTACTCTTCAAAAATAATAGTCGATTTGTATTCTTAGTTTCATACAACTCCTTCAATGCATTCCTGGTTGCATTAGACGATTTACAATCATGAATATAACGAATTACATTATCTTTCATGGGAGTTCTTAATAATACCTTTTCTTTATTCTCTCGCTTCTCCTAGTCGTGAATCTATGCAGCTGTCGAGCCTGCAATATGTTTTATTTCTTCTCCCTTCATGATGGTCAAAGTGTCATAAACTTCCAACAATATTTGCAGCTTGAATCTCCAATTGATGTAGTTTGTGAAATCTAATTTATTAGCATCATTCAAGTATGTATCTACAAGTGGATTTTCCATCTTCTCCCCATGTCTTTCAGTATCACTTCCAACAACTTCAAATAAATTTGAATGAAGGCAATTTTTTTTTTTAATAGGGCTCAATTAATGTATAAAAATAAAGCCCCTTTTAAAAATATGTCAAATCCCTTTCACAAGCATGCCCCTTTTTAATATAAAATCCCCACACTAAGCGCTCCTCCAAAAAGATATAACCCACCCCCCCTTTTTCGAAAATGACATGGGCACTTTCTTTAAAAAAATGAGACTTCACCAACGCACTTTTCGATGAGATTTTGTAGCACTGCAATGAAAAAATTTTAAATTCCATATGTTTACCCTCATCAACATAGGATCTCTTTGTTTCGAACTATGTTGATCCACAGAAAAGGAAAGACCAAACACAACTCTAGTCTCCACACGAAGGTCAGCTCTCAATCTCCACGATCTCAACACTCTCACCTTTGCACGACTCAGGGCTCCACAATACTAATTCATTGTAAATACTTCATGTAACCCTACAACATTGGATCTCTAATTAAAAGTGGTCCTCCGATGCTACCTCAGTGCTCTGATCAATTCACACTACAGACTCTGCTACCCGACACCTCCAACATTGTTCTTCTCTTGTATCTACCACCAAAAGAACTATGATCTTCTCTCCTCTAGTGCAATAAACGACTCTCTACTGAGGTCATTCATATCATAATGATCTAAACAAACCTGAATGAAAAATTTTTGTTCATACATCTCCCTATCGACACTCCATGCTTGTATACTAGTCGAACCACATTAGGCAACACAACACTCAATTGGGGGTTAGTACTACACACTAAATGGCAGGGTAGTTTTTAAAAAATACCTCCTTAGGCCATAATCCATGTGCACATGTCACCATACAACACTTGGTTCAACCATCCACATGTCACATAGCCACAGACTCTTGGTAAACACACTGGCACACCACAGTCTTCTTCGACTAGCAAATATTATCCATACTCAATGCACATACAACATACAACTCTACTCCTTAGCATTGGTAATTTTAGATAGATTGGTTTGCATATGTTCTTCTCCAAAAATGATTACACATACATCAAGCTCAGCCCTCACCGTTTCCTCTTGCTTTGATAGCAATTTAAACAATAGGAATACAAATTGAATTAAGAATGAAACCAACAATTCTTAGGTGAGGAGCACCTAAATTTGCGACAACATTGCATTCATTAGTAAAAAAATCACACATTCACAAATATAATGGTTACATTATGTTCAAGAGATGACAAAAATCTCCCAGAAAATAGGATCTAAAGCTAACATTAGAGAACAATCAAAACAACTTTTCTCCATTATTCCTATGTCATAGAAATTAAGTCTACTAGAATTTTGAAACTCAAAAGAAGTGATTTTTTCATAAAACCAAATAAATCCATGACTTTAAACAAACACATCCTTCAAAATATAAGTCGGTATCCCTTAAAATTTTATCCATTGGAAAACCATTGGAAAAGCCATAGAAACAATCGAAACCAATGTACAAAATTGGTCATGACAAAGAAACCAAAATGAAAACCACCAATAATGTGTCAAGACATAATTCCATAAAGAAATAAGATCCCTTCCATATGACATACCATTTGAAATGGTTTCAATATATGTCACTCATTGTGTTATTTGCATGTCATAGTCATTATCAAATTCTTATCAATTTTTAATGCAAGTAGTAGACCATCATGAGGATTAATTAGTTAAAGATATGTAATGATCTAAAATATATCTAGCGATTACTGAATGATCAAAGAAGGATACTCATATGAAAAATATCCTGTAGATGATGAAAGAAGATTCATTGAATCATGTCATCGTGCTAAACCCTAAAGGATAAGGAGAGTAAAAGCCAGACAATTAAGAGAAGAGAAACCAATGATAGATCAAGTGCAATAAAGGAGGACATTTCACAATATTTATAATGGGGGCCCCTTCATTTTAACCAAAATGTACGGGAATTGTTGGTGGCCCAAAAAAATCCTAGGAAATGTTATGAAAGAACCAAAACGGAATTGAATTAAATGAGAGAAAAAATGATTTTTTAATAAATTCAATTGAATTAAATGAGACATGAAATGAATTTTTCCTAAATAGATGACTACAAAAAATTCAACATTATTTGTTTTTGTAATAATCATTTAAAATTTCAAGAAAAAATTGTTCAAGTCAAGTGATTGCTCCAAAAACTTGCACAGCCATTTTTAAGAGATAGATGGTAGGAGAATTTGATGTCAGTTAGTTATTTATTTGGAGGTTATGTACATAATAACACCAAAACAAATAACAAATATCAGTTGTTGTTAACAGGGTGGCCATATGAGGGGTAGAAAGGTGTGGGTGGGGAGTTTTATTTATAGCTCTAAGGTTGATAAAGTATTTATATATACATGGGGACATGGTCACATGGAAAACAACCAGGTAGAGATTGGTGGAATTTGTCAAGTTCTTTTACTAGCCAAAGAGAAGTAGGTGTAATTGTTGACTATCCCGAGACATTCACTCCTGATTTTGCAAGATATAGTTAGAGACATGTTGCTTAAGGAAAAATATCTAGATAATATTATGAAAAGTGTTCAGGAAATGATAAAAACCATCTCATCAAAATCCTTCATCCATGTCCTATGAGACTACAACAGAGAAGCTAGCAACCTTGCGAATGATGGTTATAAATTGAAAAGTGGGAGACCTATATATTAATGCCCAACTTAAGTAGTCCTTCCCTAATGGTGGTTAATAGCTACATCAAATTTAAAAATTACCATATTAAAAGTGTTTGGAAAATTGGGGGACTTAGGATCATCATGGCAGTGAACAATGACCTTAGTCCTGCAAAGTGGTCACACACATTTACATTAACTCAAAATTCCATCTCATTAAAGAGGGTGGTAAATGCAAGAATAAAGAAATAAATCCAATGCTTTCAACGAACATATGTGGTACTAAGGATATGATTGATGGCAATGACGAATGGTTTTAACCTTCTACATTGGCGAACATGTGGGATTTATTTATGGTGGAAAAAAAGTAACCATCCCCATGTTTCTTGATTAATTGGAAATTGAAGGGAGAGATTACTAATGGAATGAGGTATGAGAGACTTGCCAAATATTTTTGGAATAATCTGGAAGCATTCCCATTTGGCTAAGAGAAACCATTGACTAAGAATTTCATCTCTTTGTCTTCTCCACCCTTGTTTTGATGTGGTTCTTAGGTTAGTATCAAATGGCTCAAGATGGATAATTCTTAGAATGGATGATTCAAGGCATCATCATAATTCTTAGAAATATATTCAAAATATGTTCTTTGAAAAAGAGATAGACCCTATAATTGGTGCAATTTTTAACTCTTGGAATAGTGTAGTTGATAAGGGGAATATAATCTCAAATTTTCGTCTCTTTGGTCAAAATCTTGTTGAGCCTTTGGACCTTCTTCAGAATCCTGTCATACAAGAATTGAGTTGGTTTCGGTTTATTGGATGTAATAAAACTATAATAGAGGTCATAGGGAAATTGAAAATATTATCTATGTGTAGCTAATTAATGAAGTAAATGGTTGTAAATGTAGAGTTCTCATTGCCAACATGGCTTAGAGTGTGGATGTAATTCAAATGGAGACTTCTACACTTGACAAGAATAAAAATGAATAAGTAGAAACCATCAAGAATAAAATGAATGAAATCCATATTTTGAAACATTAGGTAGTCCATAAAGATTGAGATGGATTCTCTCTATCAAGAAATTTTATAGTTACAAGAGTAGTTCAAGTAATGGTCCTATAGCTTTAGTCAGCTAGTTAACACAACCTTTCAATCCACAACTAAAGATCTACACCTAAATCATCCACCCCGTGATGGAAGTCAACTAAGTGATATCAGGGATCATAAAATGCCAGAGTAGTTAATGTTATTTAAATGTACTTTTTAGAGGGGGGATTTTGTGACATTTATACATGCATAATCCCCAATTTTGTTGCACAATAACATGTTTTAGATGATATCTCTGTATATCTCATAGATATGAGACATAAGATAGTCATTGGATATATTTGTCATGATGAGGCACACATTTAAAATATAAATACTCTTTCTTCTTTAAAATTAGGAAAAAACGAGCAATATTACAATATATTTAAATTTTATGAATTATAAGAAAGCGACATCAAACATTTGCACAAAGTACTGCAAGAGATTGAAAACAAATTTTGAAAGATAAATATTAAGAAATTTGATTTTTATTTTTATTAGTGTCATATTTGATAATGACTTCATATTTTATGATGTCCTAATAGCATGCAACAATAATTTTCTTAATATTGATTAGAATATATGATATATGATGTCAATAGTTGGTAAATAATTATGTATGAAATAAATTTATACTACCTCCAAACTTATAAATTATTCTCATTTAATGATATTCCATTGAACAAAGGTACAAGATGGTATATTATATATCATATATGTTTTGTTATATTACTCGACAAGCCCTACTATGCAGAAGCTTAGCCCATAAAGGAATTGTTGAACAAAGTGATAAATTATGACTAGTATATGTAGTAACAACCATGTGCCTCTTACACCTCCTTCATCTATATTTAATTACTTGTCTAAGAATTATATAAAAAAGTTTCCCCATGATGCATTCAACATTAAACTATATACATAAACTATCATATTAGATATTAGAAGAAAAATCATTTCAATATTGTTGAGACCTATATAAGCCCCATGTGAATCCAAAGACCCTTTATTAAGCCCTATATATTGCATGATTACATTTCTTTTATATTTATGGTCCCATTTAAGTATAATTATATCCTTTGTCTTGTATATATATACTAAGTAGACTTAATGTTAGGATCATCAAATATTGTATTATTTGTAAAAGGAGGTTTCCTCTAAAGTGAAGTCTAATTATTATTTTCTTGTCATTTAAGGTGCAATGACAATAAAAATTATCATGATTATTTAGTATATTTTTCTATAGAATATGGGGCCTGATGATGAATTTTTAGATTGGCTAACATTACAATGATAATAATGGAATATCATGGTTCTTAGAAATTCATAATACTTTCACTAAAATTATGATGAAATAGCCATGACCTAATCAACCATTTTCACGTGAAATAACAAATGTATGTCTATACCATTATCTTTCAAGATTAATGCTTGTAGAATAAACAATAAATAGAAAATGAAGGTTTTACTTTATATTATGTCTTTGCATCCTTCATTTCATGTCCATGTAAGCCTCTTCAACTATATTGAACTATTATCTAACTCATTTACCTCAAGTAGAAAACATTATAGATTAGCACTATCTACTCCATCCATAAAACATACATCATGGAATACAACCATAATACTAATCAACAACAACACATAGTACTTTCTAGCATTACTAATTGAGGAGAAGATGGAATGCATTTTCCATCTAGTGATAAATAAAAAACGAAATACTTCTGCAAAATCGACTTCCCTCTAGGAAACAAACAATTATATGTTTCTTACCTAACTATTCCATCCTTTTTTTTTGCAAACTTAGCTTTTCCAAAATCCATTCTATCACTTTAGGTCATGTAGTACAACCTAGCCCCGTAGATAGGTTTTCAGCTAACGTACATGTATTGTAGCCACACTATGCCACTTCACTTAAGATACACCTATAACTCCCTATGAAATGCAACAAAAATCCTACGTAACCATTCTCAATATAGAGACACATCCAATTTTTTCCTTAAAAGCATCCCAATAATACTTTAAAAGGTGCTATATAACCTCCCCACTATATACTACCAAAATACAATGATTTTTTTCATGTGACCATTCACATGCAATTAAAATCCATTAGATAGTTTTAAATAGTTATTTAATGTAAAAAAATCCACATTAGTTAATTTGTCCATATAAAACCATGAAATTGATTTTTTTTATATTTATAATAAAAAAATATTGCTCAGAAAGTAAATTAATTTTTTTCCCTTTATACTAAATATCATTAATATAAAGTTAATCCATATATTTTATCTCAATTTCTTATATTTTTTTTTATCTTTATTATTCTTATATGTTTGCTTTATATTGGACATTTAAACTCATGTAACAATGCAAAATAATATTTTTTTGAACATCTCTCTTAATTTTAATTCACCTTTAAATATTTCTAAATAACCTAATTTATTATTTAATATATAAAAACATAAATAAATAAAAATACACATAAACAGTTCAATTACAGTCACCTTAATAGAGATATCCTAAAACATCTTTTTACATGCACTCACTTTAACCGAGATTTCGCAAAAACAGGATTTTTACATGTAATTTTTATTATCGAGGACTCCTTAACGTGCTTTTGATGTGTTCTGGCCAAAACTTTAAGAATCCTGACATAGGGTTATGTGGATGTAAATCTTGTTATCCATTCCTTCCAGTTGCCGTTAAATGTTATATCCAAAAATATCCAGAATAGTTTTGAGGTTTTGTTTGGAAAACTGTAATCCATTCCGTATATTTTATAGGGGTAAGTTAACGATGTTTACGTAGGTCGTATGTGTAAATTTTGGTCTCCACAACAATCTATTTTTGAGTACGGCCTTATGTTTAAGATAGGTATGCAAATTTGATTGTTGAGATGACCTTTTCTGGACCATTTTTTAACATGGATTTTATGGTTAGCCGCGACCATCCAGGAGTTAACTATAGTCATATTTTTAGTTTATTGTTATAATTTTATAAAAAAATAATTTCAAAGGTTAATAAAATTGCTCAACGAAATTACATTTGAAAATACAGGTAAATCCTTTAAACTTTTATCCATAAAGACTCACACAAAGTGAAATAAGTATGAAATGATTCCACTGACCGCATAAATTGACAAACGATATACGAAGGTTCGACAAATATGGGACTTTCCAACATATCATCCAACTAAATAAGTGGAGACGATGGGATAAGCAATAAAATGATTTTTCCCTTGCACCACTCCATTTGAACGGTAGCCAAAGCATATCGTTGAGGAGAGAATAATTTCAAATGTGTTTTTTGTTTTCCGGGAAGCAAAGGGTAACTTTAACCATTGGTATCTTTGCGTTAGCTAGTAATGTAAAATCAAACTTTTCAGAAAACATATCCTGTAAGTCAGCGGATCAGTCGTCGTTGAAATCTTCGTTATCCTCCCAATCAACTCCTGACAAGGGAGAATCTTTTGCTTCAACCGTTAGGAACATATATAGAGATTGATACCATTTATTATACAAGCAAACACATAATTGCTAAAAGCCCTCCTATCCGGGAACGTTCTTTCGTTTTTCCCTTTCAAGTAAACACCTGCAAATTAGTACAGCAGAAGATAAATTGAATTAATCTCAACAGTCTACATGTATGGCTGCATAGTCTGGATGTAAGAGAAGTAATACTTTACCAGGGCAGTCCAAATGGACACTTCAACTGCCTCTAATGAATTGTAGAAATAAGATTGGAAACACAAAAAGAAAAAACATGACAGCACATATATGTTACCTTAAATATTACGAAAAAAAAAAATATTGTGCAAATATGTCAAATAAATAATTGCACTGAACTTTACCTCAAATGGTTTAAAATCAAATTTTGAAACTTATCAAACACCAAGCAAATATACCGAACCCTGATAGTTTTGTTTCAACTCTTAAATCAATTTATACTAACGAAGCATATTTGTAATGAAAAGAGTCATTTCCAGTGCGGAATTGTAGAGCACCACACTACACTGCCGAGAACTGAATGCGCAACTATGCATCATGAACTGTGATCTGCACAATACTTCAGCTGCACGCAGCTTGGCACGGTGCAATGACATTTATATTCATAACAATGTTCATCGGATCGTGCCAAACCGCGGCATCCGAAGGAATTCGCATGGCGTTTCCTCGTCTTAAACGGTAGAAGCCCATGTGATTTACGGAGTTGGCTCATCACATGAATTTATAGCCACCAGCAAGCATCGAAGGAGGTGTAAATGGTAAATGGAGGATGACAATATGAGCATTGTGGGCCACAGCACTAACACGTTTATTCGCAGAAGTTGACTGGGTTCAGCCAACAGCACACCTGATTCTCCATTACGTCCATATTGTCGACTCTGGCCCGGCCCAAAAAGCCTTGTGTTCAATGTCTGGTGACTTTAGCAATGTATTCTGACGTGTATTAAGGTTTTTGTCAACAAGTCAATTATATTCTTGATATCTATATAGATTTTGGAGGGTTGACAAATAGAGAATAGAAATTGATTGTGAATGGGAAATTTCTTAATTTTAATTTTAGTGTTCTCTTTAAGGTTTTAAAAACCTGAAATAACAAGAAAAGAAAATTTTGGATGTAAATTTATAAATTTATAAAATTAATGATTTTAATAAATGGAGTTGGTTTTAGGGTGATTATTTAGATTTTTTCGTGGTAGTCTTTTGAATTTGTGGTGAAATCTTGACTTCTTTTATTTAAATTAGTTTTTCAATTACATATGGATTCAGTACCCTCAAAAATCTGTAGGGCACTTCTATTGTGCAGGGGTTACCTATCAAACTTGTGATTTTAATGAATTTCTACTGGATTTTAGAGAAATTAGACTAGAAAAATTCACCAAAA
>APFE031377992.1:0-12763 GCA_000404065.3 Pinus taeda
CTGACCTCCTTGGTAGGGGACTTACCTCAAATTTGTTTTCCTCTGCAATAACTGGGCCTGCTTTTTCACCTTCTTGCTGTTCTTCTTCATTCTCTTCTTTCTGCTCTTGTTCCTGCTCCCTCTCATCCTCGCTGCTTTCCTCCAACAACAATGGAATGTGCCAATCATCTCCAACATCAGCTTTCCTTTCCTGTACCTGTTCATGAAAGACTGCATCTCTACTTGCAAATGTCTTACGAGACTCAGGATTGAACAATTTGTATGCTTTAAACTCTGTGCCATAACCAACTAAGATGCATTTAACTGCCTTAGGGTCTAGTTTCTTTCTATCAGCTTTGGGTACATGTACAAATGCCTTTGACCCAAAGACTCTTAAGTGGTTTACTGCTGGTTTAAATCCATATAAGGCTTCAAAAGGGGTTTTGAAGCCAAGACACCTAGTAGGACTTCTATTTTTCAAATATACAGCAGTATTTATTGCTTCTGCCCAAAAAATATTAGATACCCTTACCTTGCAGCATGCTCCTTGCACACTCCACCAAGGTTCTGTTTTTACGCTCTGCAACTCCGTTTTGCTGTGGTGTATGCGGCACTGTATATTGCTGAACAATCTCGTGAGTTTTGTAGTATTTCATGAATTCCTTTAATTTGTATTCTCCTCCTTGATCAGATCGGAGAATTTTAATACTTTTTCCAAAATGTTTTTCCACCAGGATTTTGAACTCTATAAAACATTGGAAAGTCTGACTTTTCTTGTTTAAAAAATAAACCCATGAATATCTAGTGCAGTCATCAGTAAATAACAAAAAATAGTATGCTCCCCCTAGCGACCTTGTCTGCATGGGACCACATACATCTGTGTGCACTAGCTCTAAGATTTCTGTTTGCCTCCTCCTATCATGCACAAGGAACTGTTCTCTGTGCATCTTTCCTAAGGCACAACCATCACAGTTTAACTGAATGTTACGAAAGATGGGGAGGCCTTCGACCATACCTTTCTTTTGTAACAACATGAGATCCTGCAGATTCAGATGACCAAACCTCTGATGCCAGAGTTGTTCAGTTGTCGACTCTCCTGCAACCATGGCTTGCTTTGGTATACTTTTTGCATCCAACCTATATAGGCTTCCAACTCGCATGCCTGTTGCAACAATTTCATTCCTACAGTCCTTTATCACACAGTGAGTCTTGAAGAATTTGACATGCATATCATGGATACAGATATCAGGTTTTTCTTTATTCCAGGTACATATAAAACATTTGAAAGGTGACTAATTTTTCCATTTGGTAACTTAACTGAAATCACCCCATGACCTTTAATCTGATATCCATTCATCCCCTAGATATATTTTTGATCCATTTATAATTTCTTCAAGACTGTCAAAAAATTCCTTATTACCTGTCATGTGAGAGGATGCTCCGGAATCGACATACCAGATGTCATCTTCATTTGATGCTGAAAGGGCATAGTCAACTGTGAACAGTCGAAATTCATGACTGAAGTCTTCTTCTTCAACAAAATATCCTCTGTGTTTTGGGTTTACCTGTCTCCTCCTTGCCTCATCAGCCTGCTTCTTATGATAACAATCTCTCTGTATATGACCCATTTTTCCACAACAGTAACATTTCTTTTCATAATGATTTGCAAGCATACCTTTCTGAGAATGCGGATTCTTCTGTGTTGTTCCTCCTCTTTGCTTTGATTGCTGCTGTGACTGCCTTCCTTTAGATAGTCGTCGTTTTGCCACCAGCGCGAGATCGTCACTTTGGGGGTTCAGATTCAGGTTCTGCCATCGGTCTTCCTCTTGCTGCAAGATCGCAGTAAGATCATCGAACATGGGTGCTTTCTCCCTTGCCGAAACTCCAGTGATGAAGGTTTGGAAATCATCACGCATCCCATTCATTGTAATTGCAACAAGATCTTCATCAGCCACCGCCACTCCAATGGCCCCCAATCCGTCTTTAACATCCTTAATTCACACTACAAAGGCAGTAGCAGACTCCCTTTCGTCCATCCTCATTGAAAATAGCTTGCTTTTCAGAGCCAAAACTCTGTTTGTATTCTGGGTCTCATAGAGATTTTTTATTTTCGTCCAGATCTCGGCGGACGATTTACAATCTCTGATGTGTGCAATGACATTGTCCTTCACAGACATCTTCAGCAGGACTTTGGCCTTGTTTTCTCGTTTTTCCCAGTCTTCCTTTTGTGTGGTTGCGGTCGGCTTCTGCTCATCGCCTGTCACTATAGCCCAAGCATTCGCACCTTCGAGCAGAGTCTGGATCTTAAACTTCCAGTTCATGAAGTTAGACCTGCTGAGCTTACCAGACTCATTAAGGTAAGATTCCATCGTATTACTCATTGTGAATCTACTTAACAACAACAAAAACAATACCTGTCAGATCGAGCTGTCACCTCTGCCACCGATCTGCAGTGTCTGGCACTCCCGCTCCAATGAGCAAATTCGGCGTTTCCAACACAGCTGAAACAATGATCTAATCACAATTGATCTGATCCACCTCTCCCGGATTGATCTGCCACTTCGCCAATCCTGCTCTCCTTGCAGATCGCCAAACGAAGTCGAGGTTTCCCGCAGATCTCCTCTGGCGCTTTCCCGATCTGTCACTCCCGGACTGATCTGCAACTCCGCCAATCTGCTCCGTTTGCAAACCGCCAAACGAAATTCACGCTGTTCAGGGATCTCCTTGGCGCTACCTCGAGCGAAAAATCTGCGCTAATTAAAAATCGCTTAGAGTAATTTAATTGGCGCGACTTTCCCAGTAAAATCCGCGCTTAGCGCGTTTTATCCATCAAACTCCGCGCTCTAGCGTGATTTATCCCTCAAAATACGTGCTCTAGCGCGATTTATCCCTCAAACTCCGCACTAATCCCTCTTCTGGCGTGACTGTCAGCGCAAAATCCGCACTAATCGGCCTTTCTGCTCAGAAAAAAAAAAAATTTGAGTCCGAGCCAGGTGTTCTGCAGTCCACCTGCTCAATCGAGCACAGAGCTCTCGTGTACACACAGCCACACAGGCACTTCAAGCCACACAGGCAATTCCGCCACATAGGCAAGCTAGCTACTACAGGCACTTCAGCCTCACAGGTGACAAAGGTCAGGCTCACTCAATCTGAGCTCTGATACCAAGATAAAATATGCACTGAATTGAAAATAAAGAGATGTAGCTCTCAGGTGTGGCCTGCACCTAGAGACTACACTCACAAAACTTGAGAGATTTCTCTCGTTCACTCTATTCAATAATCAATCAAAAGATTACATCATTAAATACAATACTAGGAAATAGGAAGTTGCACCCAAACCCCATAACTATAGGAACTAATCCTAAACTAGGGAGAAAGTTACAACAATGTAACCATTTTCTCCATTAATATCAAAATAATATTAATTATTCTCAACTGAGTGAGCAATCTACTTAGACATCTTATTCTGAAAAAATGAAGCTTTCCCTTTTATTGAATTTCATTTTTTATTATGTACTTCAAAGTATTTAATGTACTAGGCTCATTTACACTCGACTTAGTGCATTTCAAGAAAATCTATATTATAACGATATAGATAACGATATCTCAATTATGATCCATCCAGTATTTTCAATTTCCTTTACTATTATTAAATTTTTAATTAATATATATTTATATAACTCATGCAAGAATACACTGATATGATATAGATGTTGAAATATGTAGATACTAGATTCACAACAAAGAATTGTAAAAATGTGTATAATATTGTATATAATCTAAATATGGAAATTTGTGTTCATTGAAATATTAAAAACAAAAAATTAAAAAAAAAATGAAATACTAAGATATGAATTACATACATTCCACTTGTAGAACATGAAAGTCCATTTTCATGATCTTGGAAATAGAAATTCATTAACACAATTTTGGAATCTTCCAAAAGTAGGCCAAATTGTTTGAACCATTAAAAAGGATAATTTAAAACCACTTGGATTCCTCACGGTTTGTATACCGCCAATTTGTTCGAGAAGCCTTCGTATCAACAAAAGCAATGATGATGGATTTTTGAGAGAAAAAAAGATAAAAAGAAGATAAAGATGAACGAGATAAGTATTTTGAATTTGGAGCAAGCTTGTGACTATTTCAAGTGGAGCTTATATATACATTTTAGGACTCCAAACATCGGATTAGTTTAAGCACAACTTTTTCTGTATGAAATTTGCAGATTTCAAGGTTAGCGTGCAATAGTCCAAGGCGACCCTCTATGACAGGTATGCACCAGTTGAAAAGGAGGGGAGAATATGCAGTGGCTCGTGAAGGCAATTTTTTATTTCTTTTTTAATAAGTTTGTGATTGAAATATTTCATCGATTTAATTAAAATTTTATACTATTTTTAAGGTGCAAGTTTACAAACAATCTTCGTATTCTTGTCGTATTGTGTGAACATTGTACTTTCCAAGAATTTATGTTCTAAAGTTAAAACCTTGATATCTAGATCTCAAGAAAAATGCTTTTTCTCTAAAGTGTCCATATTTAATTTCTACAAAAATAAGAAGAGGGATTCGTCCACTAAAGATTTGTTCTATCACTGGTAATATTGTCGATGAACATATTTTATTGGTTGCGGGCACCCAATTTGGGGCGAGCAATCACCAGTGATGAAGATGAGTTCATGCACATGAATACACTCATGAAACACTATCGATTGGGCGAAGATTACTTTCCATTCTTGGCTTAGTGACTGCACCATGACCATACCCCTATAATGCAACTCATCGCTCAGATCTTTTACTCCTCAACGTCTTGGTCTTAGATGGGTACTAGCACAGGGCCTTTTTTTACATGATTTTCTTTCCTCCCATTTCTACATCGGTTGTGGTGATCGTCGCCCGACTCATCTTCAATGCCATATTCACTTACTGTTAGTTCTGTAGAAATTCATCCCTTTCTGTGTAAATTGTGTAGATCTTCTCACAGACAACGCCATATTCACTTACTGTTAGTTCTGTAGAAATTCATCCCTTTCTGTGTAAATTGTGTAGATCTTCTCACAGGCAACTCCATTTTCTTTCCTTCCATGCGAGAATGATAGGCTTGAAGGAGTAACGAAGAGGAAGCACTTGGCGAGGTCAATGGAACTGGGTGAATCGCTGAAATCCATATGAATGCATTTTAATAAATAAAATAGCTCGCTTTCAAATTCAAATTTGAAGTCAAATAATGTCGCCAGGCTGGATTATGTATTGTATAGATGGACAAGGTCATGTTTATCATGCTATACCATGCCATGCCCATGTATGACGGAGAGGCGTTAGAGGGTCGGGCCACAAACGAAGGTAGATGCTGACGAGAGGAGGAGATGAAGTCGAATGCTAGACACATAGTACTACGCCGGAGAGGGGTCACATCAACTCCATTTCTTCACAAGTATAGAATACTCCTTTATTTTACAACAAAAAAATAAAATATAACAGCATTTTCTAATAATCACACATGTAATCTTTCCATCTTATTATTTATTTGGAGAAAATCTCCATAGCTATGTAAGCGGGAATTTCGATATTGGATTTCAGTCAAGAATGAAGTAAAGAAGACTTGGAATATCCAAACTCATGTAATTCAACCAAGGTATCCTTTTGCTTTTGTTTCTTTTCTATTTGCGATATTTAAAAACACTTAAAAATATCACTTGCAAAGACCAAGAAAGATTAAACGTTTCAAAACTATTTTTCAAAATCTCAAAAATAGTTTTACAAGTTATCAATTGTTTTACATGTCATTAAAGTTATCTATTTTGGAAAATTGAATTACCTTAATAAAGTAAAACTATTTTCTACAACTCAAAGACACATCATGGTAGTGCAATTGTGTTCGTGGGTTTCTCTAAGGTTTGTTCTTTTCGCAAACTTGTAATAGGATTCACTGTGAGTAACCAGATCAAAACACAAAGGGGATGTTATCCAAAGTTCGCAGACGACAAACCTACCTCTTACCATGATGATGGACAATGTTTTCTTTGGGCTTCGACAATAAGCCCACCTCTTACCCCCAACTGTGACATCTATTTATGTTCGAAAGGATTCTTCATTGTCCATTGTGATACATAGAAAGCTCTGGAGAACATCATAAATGATGGTCCTTGGTCTCGGACAGAGTTGGGCCCTTCATCACCCCATGGTTCCCATATTTTTATGCCGCAAACATGGTGGTCTAAGCTATGTTGATATGGGTGAGACTCTCAAATATCCCTTGACTGTTCTACCACCATAAGTTCTTAGAGGAAATTAGAAACTCAATCGAAAAATTTTTAAAAATGGACCTCGAAAGAACGAAGAAATTTATTTTTAACTTCATCAAAATTTATGTAGAGATAGGCCTTAGCAAAGGCATACTAGACTACATCCACTGAAACAAAAAAACTTCTAGTGGACCCAAGTACTATATTATGAGAATACATCATCAAGATGTCGAATATGCTTTCAAACGAGACATTTGTAGAACACATTCCCACAAGCAAAAAATATTCCAAAAAAAAAGAGACGCGAGCCCATAAAACAAAAGGATGGAAATCCTCTGATCCTCACCTCCTAGAAGAGGTCAAGGAAGAAATCATGGAGCACCAACCAAACCAAGTAGAATTGGATGCGCAATCTTAGCATGGTCGAGTACCCCACATGCAGGATGACATCAAACAACAAAAAAACTAGGCACCAGAACAACAAGAAAAAGAGACTCCTATAAAATCAAGATGGGGGTTATAAACAGATCACGTGCTTTGGAGATATCTGATTCAAAAAAAAAACTCATCTAAAGACAATAAGTTGTGAACCAACAATGGTTTGAGTTGGTCTGACCACAAGAGGATGACAGAAAGTGCGGGAAAAGAAAGGCAGGAAAGAGAAGTTAAGTGATTAATGTCACACTTAACTTCAATGTTTCATATGTATCTTTCCTTCATTTTTTCTCTTTTAGCTCTTAAGCCAAGAGGGGCACCTTTCCGAACACTTTTTAGCATATGTAGAATGTACTTTTCTTCCTTGTTTTCACAATGAATTAAGTTATGAGTCTTTTCTTTTTGGAGAAAAAACTCTAAGGAACATCATTAACATTTTCTATTTTATATAAATCCCTAAAATTTTAATAGTTTGGAAAAACAAAAAGGAAATATTCACCTTTTTAGGAATTCCACTTATTAACAAACATATGATCTATTATGGATCTTATCTAATTCATAAACTATACCAGTCTAATTATTATTATGCTATATTAATATGGTAGAATATACAAGTTGGGGTGCTTGAGGTAGGATGCCAACCATGCATGTACTACTCTCTCCCCTTATAAGCTATTGTATAAATCATGGGAACAATATATATGGTTATGGTGTCTTAACTACCTAACCATTGACCAGATCTTCAAATGTTACATTGGTCAAATGTTTGCTAATGACAGGCATTAAAGTCTATTGGATATTACATATCCTTAACTTATACATAAACATTGAATAATCCACTAGTTTTCTTCTCCAAGATTCTTTTAGGCTGCAACCAAATTATAAAAAATATAAGCATCTTTCAACAAACCCTATTTATTGAAGTCAAACAATGTGGATGGTTGTGTTTTTAATCCCTGCAATAGGAGCTTTGGAAAATACTTTATTAGACACATCAAGCTAGGTGATAAGTTTTTGGCCATCAACAATGTCCATCTATGTCCCTTTGGGCATTGATTTAATAGGTTTTGCCTTGACTTGCACATGCGCACAACCTATTTCCAACGTTTTTTCATACATCAAAAGAGATCATCTCCATTGACAAGACAAAGAGCTAAATATAACTCAAAAGGCCACCTACTTAGTCCAGGACATTTACCCTCTATCATGCTTCAATAATGTATAGAAGAATGACCTCTAGGCTCTCCAACATCCATGGCTCCTGAACATCCAAGGCTCAACTTCAATCAGTGAATTGTAGTGTTTCTGGTGAACTATGATGCCAGACGGTCTATAAATTCCAGGCAATGATGGTCTCCAACGAGTCCAAGAAGGCTAGCGATGACGCTAGTCTCCAAGAATCAACTCCTCCAAGCAGTGACTCTAAGATGGAAGTGGCATGAATAGGTTAAAAACGTAAATATTAACAGTTAAAATACGGTGATTTACCCAAGAAAAACAAGTTAAAACCAAAATTCATTCCCGACGTGGATTTTTCAAATTGGAAAACAATTTAATTTCCTAAAATGGCTCGGAAACCGGATTCGTCATTTCCATAAAAATTGAAATGGTTTGAAAATGTTTCATAGCAATTTAATGTCCATTTTGTACTCGAATCCATTTCCAAAACGATGAAAGATGTTTTTGGTTTTTGTGATAGGTGTTTCCGATAACTTATATATATGGACAATGTAGCAACTAAGTTGGAATATGTGGGATGTGATCAAATTGGAAATCATGTCTTTCTTATGGAGATGATGTTGCAAAGCAACTTTTCATAAGGAAAAATAATCATTTCAAGTGGGATATGGAAATATTAATGTATTTGTATAGACTGATATATTATGATAAACATGATGCTTTGAATAAAGAACTAAGGGTATCACATATAACAAATTTAGTAGATCATTGAATTCTAACAGGGCCCTCATCCAAGACCTTTCTTTACAGCCTACTCTACTTCTCATCACGAGATCAAGCTTGATTTACAATGACTAAGAATTTTGGTATGTCATAGTATACATCGCAGGGCTTGCCACTTCATCAGATCAAGATATACTAATCATGCCGAACATATGGCAGTCCACTGTGTCTTCTAGTTGTGAATAAATACAAACATAACAGGGAAAGAGATATTCTATCTCCCCCCAACTATTTATCTTAGGGATCAAGAAACACAGTATGAAAGAAAAACGTAATTAAATATATTTAGTATCAAGTAATCCCATTCCTCAAGAGATCAAAATATTGTTTTTTTTCTTTATTTTAAATTTATTATTCCAAAATGTATGAGTAAACAACAAATCAATGAAAGATTTCTTACCCTTTCTTTGATTCAATGTCTCTGTTGAAGTCAATATTGGGCTCATAATCTAGCACTAAGGCTAGAACCTAAACTTGACATGTCCTTCGGTGCATGTCATCGTGAAAAATGTGCAACCAACTTCTAACATCGTAAAACTACATCTTGTTAATTGCTAGTCAACTTGTTTATGTGTTACCTATGGTTGATAGACAGTAAGAAGGCTTCACATTCAGTCCATATTAGTTGGTTCTAGAACCGAACTCAGAAAATCCTTTTGTCTTTGTTCTTATGGAAAAATATTCCGTTATTTCTCCTACAGGTGAAGAATGCACATATGATGGCTTGCACCACATGTGCCTATGTTATCAAGGATTGATAAACAGTAAGAAGGTTTCACAACCTATCCATCTCATTAGGTGTTAAAACTGAGTTGTGCAAGCTCTCCTGCTCTGTTTCAATGGAGAATATTATTTCCCATACAATTGAAGAATGCACACATGATGTCTTGTACTACATGTTTATAAGTGTAGATGACCTTAGGAGACTATGCTCCTAGTTTATTTTTTTCATTATTCATTTCTTTCTTCTTTTAAAACACCTCCTTTAACCATCAATATCAAAGTAATGTACATATTGGGCCATTTTGACCCAAGAAGGTGGTTTGTGACCACAAGTGAAATTATACTATGCTAAAGACACCCTTATAACTGTTATAACTAGCAAAGATGATAAGATTTATCAAATTGTTGTCTGGGCATGTAGTAAAACCATAATTGTCCAAATTCACAAGTTTGTTGATTTCAATCGTGTCGAAGGTTGCAAATAGGCATCAAGAAAAAAAGTTTTGAGAAACTTCTATTAGAATGAGACAAAATAGGCAACTCAAATCTGATTAGGTGAAAAAAATCACAAATTCCTTCTTCAATCTGTAATCCAGTTGGTAAACAACAATCACAAATGGTTCCTCTCTAAACAGTGAAATTGTCTCTAACAACAGATTGTCTTCTCATCGGTCAAATCCAAACCCTTAACAAAACACATCTAAGCAGTCACTAAGGAAATGAATAAAGGGATACTTTTGAAGTGAGATATGTTTAGGTTTTCTTTTATTTCTTTTAATTTATTTCTCTTTTTTGAAATGGGGATCACACTTGATGTTGAATCAGTTGAGTCAACAAGCTAGGATTTGACTACTTAGATGAGCGACTTGATCTGATCAATGGAAACAAACCAACTCAATCCATTTTCTCACTGAGCTCTTGGTGAGTCAATAAGCGAACTCAACCCCTTTTCTTACTAAGTTGAGTCAATCTGCACCTCGAGTAGGAATTTTTTAAGAATGCAGTGGATCAATAGGCACCTAATATAATGTGTGTTCAAATTCAAAAAAATAATGTAAGTTAAGGTTGTAGGAAATTACAAATATGGAAAAAGCTACCCTAGCTTTGTTGCTTGACAATTTTTTTCTCTTAGAATAGAGTGATAAGAATTGCAAATTAAAAACATCAAGGTGTGTATTTTATTGAGGTACCACAAAACTATATGTCCTTTGTTGTGCTTACAACCATACGACCAGGATCTAGAAATGCCACAATTTAGTAAAGCATGCTAATATCGCAAAGAAAAATCATTCTTAGAATGGTTCATACAAAGGGTGTAGCCACAAATTTAACCTTGATAATGCATTAGGAATAGTCCACTAACAATGAAATTATACTTTGGAGTATAGGGTATGGGATATCTCAACAAAATCCCAATTGTCTGACCTACAGTTGGTTTCCTACATCTCAAACCCATATAGAGCAGTTGGTTTAATGATTTTCTCAAGACATGCATCATTAATAGAGTGCCCCAACAATGTTCTAGAAACAATGACACTAAGTATCGTTAGCGATATTAACTCTTACATAGACATAAATGGTATATTGATTTCAAAATGAAAGTGGGACCTATAAACTAAGTGCCTAAATAATTGTGGTATCAGCATCATCCCTCTAAAGAAGAAAATAATCCTAGATATTGCAACTTTTGTAGAATTGAAGAACGTGACATTAATTTTACTGATGTTAACCATAAGCTTGCAATAATTACAAAATGATGCAAGGCCCTTTAACTGTGTTTACAACCCCCTCAAGGGAGGGGGTTATGAGAACTGCATCATTGGAAAAGAGAAGAAATGTGCCTAGGACATTGTGTAGGAGGAAGTTATCTTATGTAAGGTCACTCTTCTCAAGGAATTCCTCAACCTCATTGTAACCACCACGCCCCATATTTATCCATTTTAACCTACTCACTAGGGTAAGAAGATGAGAGTTACTATGCGAGATCTTATTTCCAAGATGCAACTACGGAAAATTGAGTATATATGTCCAAAACTATTGCAAACATCGGGTGACACATGATCACACTATTACCATCCCAACTTGACCCAACACTGTCTCTTTTCATTTTTACTCCTTAAATTTTATGGAATTTTTTCTATTTTTGGAAATTTTTTGGCTTCTAAGCTTATAAGGCCATTTTGAGGGCCTAAATGGCATTTTTAGGGAAAACAGAGAGGCCAAAAAAGTGCAATAATAACATATTAGTTTTTTTCAGCCTACTTATGGAGCTCTTTGAAATGAAGTATTATGATATTCAAACGAAGATCATATGCCAAAGTTATGACCCCAGGAAGTTGGAAGGCCAAATTACTCATTTATACAAACACTTTGTGTACATAACACCTATAGGTTATAAATACATATATGTTCATTAATTCAATAAGCTCATCATAGAATCCCTGAGAAGGCCCTATTCCCTCTCTACATAGATTGAACACCACTTATTAGTCCATACATACATTAATCGATCAATAGCTAAACAATTCATGCAAGAGCCATAGAAGATACACATCATATGAACAACATATAACTAGAAAATAACCAACATAAAAACGATGGCAACCCAACCATAATATCACCAACATAATGCCAACCATTATACATGAATCATCACAGAAGAATAACTCTTATTAACATATGAGAATGCCAACCAAGTCAGGGACTTCCATGTACCACCCAACCATAAATTAGTTTGAACCAAATATCTCTTTCATCCAATCATCCTCGCACCATATTCTAAGCGTGAATATGGAATCTCATGGAATAAACCAAAAAAATCAAACTAGGTGTTCCAAAGGTCAAACCACCTCAACCCCCAACCAATGGTTCCACCTCACAATCAGACATCACTAACACCAACCAGAACGGTCTCTACACAAGTTGTCTAGGGCTCCAAGAACTAGTAACTCAACCCATAACCTTGGAGGGCTCTAGAGCGTTTGTCCAACCTAGCTCCAAGGACTAGTAACTCAACCCACCAAGGGATCCAAAGCATTTTCCCAACCTATGCTCCAGGTTTAGTCACTCAAACCAAGTTGTTTTAGGGCTTCAAGAGCATTTGTTCCAGCCCATAACCATGATGAATTATGACAATCAACTAGAAAACATTCAAATGGAAAATCCCACAACACCATGGCTATTTAGGAAATGATAAGGCAAGGCTAAAACCACTGTCAATCCAAGCAATCCTCCATGCTAATGAAAACACGCAACCAAATAATCACATGCATACACCATGAATCCATAAATCAACATTAAGGAAAACACACATGTAACCTATTACCTACAAAGAAATCTAGTTGTATTTGTTGATCCAACTGTTCCCTTGTGCTTTCTTGATTTTCTTTGCCTTCATTACCCAAATCCAAGTGAATACTAAA
>APFE031377994.1:0-13492 GCA_000404065.3 Pinus taeda
TTATTCACCATCTTAAAAACCGAGATAACACATAGGTTTAAAGATGTGATAACATAAAAATTATTGCATAAAGGCCACATATTATGTTCCTTCACTAAATTTAACTTGGTTTACATTTATGTACAATAATTGTCACACCTATTCATATATAATCATATGATAGCAAGGAAAAATCAAGGAAATTCTCTGATATTCTAAATAAATTGACAACATAAAGGGTAAGTAGTGAACATGCAGAATTTCCTATGGAAACTAGATTATCTGAAAAAATATCACTGGGAAAACTTATCACTAACAGCCAACCTAGAACTGTCTTCTTCCAGCTCATCCTTGAGCCGATATTTCTTGCCATAGATCAAATGCCTCGTGTTGATCACATCAATGAGATTTTAATAAGATCTTTCATGATATGGTTTCCATTAGTGGAATCCTGCTTTTATGGATCATTTTATCCATTTGCCTAGGGTTTTCCTAAAAAATCCTGCCTTTCTCTCTTGTGAGGCTTTTCCTCATAAAAGCTTGCCTTTCTCTCCCACAAGCCTTTTATGTTTTTCCTAAATTAACATCTTTCTCTAGCTAAGTAGGTTAATGTATATTTATCTCTAATCCATTAAGCTTATCTAGAATTGGATCTAGAAGTCTTATCATGAAGCAATTATCCCTTCTCATTAACCAATGGGATTTGGAAAGAATATCAACTATTGGTGTCTCAGTTTTCAAAGTGATTAAATTATTTTATTTAATAATAAAGTATTTACTTTCCTTGTTACACATCAGACCTAGCTTTTCTTAACTTAGGTTAGTAGAGTTTTACATACAATAGAGGAGTGTTACATTATTATTATATATTAATAATGATGATAATGATAATGATAATGATAATGATAATAATAAGTTACATATGCTAACTTTCACATAATATATATGCCACAAATGTTTAAACTTCCTCAATGATAAGGTGTAAACTATATATATCCTCTATCATTGCAAAATGTACATATTAGAGAAATTATAATTAATTATTACAAGAAAACAGAAGAACTTTTTCTATATGCATTAGTGATTGAATCTTTGTACTATAGAATGGGCTACCATGGCATCACTAAAGTCATTGCAAATTTACAATATAATATCATTATATTTAATTGGTGCAAACTTATGGAGCGTGTATATTTTTAAAATAATTAGTTGGTTATGTAGTTGGCTTAAGTTATCTTAACTAGAATTTGTTATGAAACTAGCTCACAAATAAATAGAAAAGATATATGAACGCCTTATAAATCAGCCTCTTTGAGGGGGCAACCTCTTATACATTACACAAATGAACAATTCTCAGATGATGCAAATTACAAGACCTCGTTTCGATATATAAGAGTCTAAGGGGTCATAATATAATCAGAGCCGACATAACAATAATAATGTAAGGGCACAATAACAACAATAGTGGGCTTCTATGGGGCATAATAATAATAATAATATAGGGTCTCCATGGGCATAAAAATATAATAAGGGGGTTGTACTAATAACAATAACGGGTTACGCACAAGGTATGGTATAGCCAATTTGTCATAGCTACTTTTACTGACAATGTATGGTAATCATACTTATCTTTTTGTGTTGTCTTCACAATTAGTTTTTAGCATATTTAGATGCTTTCTTTCTTTTCTCTTTTTAGGTTCTTTTCTATTATTGAGATTTTTTCCTTACAAGTTTATGCTTTTTCTTCAAAATAGGAACTATATATATATATTCATTCGAAAATAGAAGATATGATTACATGTTTAACCCTTTAGTTATGCCACCTTAATATGTCCTACCCGATGGTACTTATTTTAATTTTTAGTTGTTTGAAATTGCCCAAAGAGTGGGGATTTTTGGTAAAATATCACTAAATTAGTTTTCATGAAAATTGTGCAATACAGGAAATGGTTATATATTTAGCACTTTGGCTATGCATGAAAAACAATTCAAACCTAAGAAAAACTAAGAAAAAGAGATAATAGTATTATTAAAATATTCTTGAGTTAGATGTTAGTAAACTAATAGTATTACAATTCAACATATTCACAAATATTTACATATCACCTTGGACATGAATGATGAGAAGAACGATATGTTTTTTTAAATATTATAATCAACTACACTCTTATCATCTTCAAAAACATTTCTAGAATAAATAAATATTCGATGATTTGGAGCAATTCCTTGTCTTTAATGTTAGCCTAGACATAATTGACAATATTTGAGTTACCAACCTCACGAGTAATTTCCACCCTCGTAGAGTTTTGAGATATTTATTCCACCTCTCAGATAGAAAAATGATTGGATTTAGTGATGAGTTTTGAGATATTTGTTCCTCCTTTCAAATATGAAATCGATTGGATTTAATCATCAGTTTTTAGATATTCATTCCACCTATAAAACAGAAATCCAATTGGATTTAATCATTATGGATGTTATAATTAACTAAGGCATGAACATCCTGTAGTTTCTTTCTAGTGAATGTTAAAATTTGTTTGGTAGGGGTATTCCCTAATTATAACTATCTTGTATCTTTACCATTGTAGTATAAATAGAATCTAAGATATCCACCTCAAGGGTAATGGTTTCTTCCAATAAAATTCTTGAGAAAGATTTGCAATCCACCTCTTATAGTAAGAGACACAAGAAGGATAAATCATTTGAATATTTTAATTAGCGAGGGTTTGTCCATCCTCCAAATTATTTCTAGAAAATATCGATTTTTCTTGGTCAAGAAGAATTCCTTCCTTGTGTTTAATCTTGGCTTTCACATATTCAATTGTGTGAAAACTTTATACCACCAAAGTTATAGTCTCTCTAGAAAATTTCTTCACCAAATATTTCAAGTTTCTAGTCAGTTCCCTAACAAATATATCCATTTGATAACTAATGATACAAAAATGGCCTAACCTATACACAAAACGTGTGTGATGACATTAATAGACTTTGCAATAAAAAAACTAAGATAACTAGGATAAGTTTTCCTTCTCTCTCCCTAAAAAAACAAATAAAATTCATTTCGAATAACAAGTTTTGTTGTCAAGCCAGCATAAAGGTTTGGCAGTCCACAAACTACGAAAAGCCACTGAGATCAAATCTATAATATGGACGACCACAAGATGTACATGGAAATTTATTCAATAATATTCTACAAAAATATCTTATTCATATGGCGTGTTTCAAACACACTAGACTATTTAAAAAGCATCGTGATGTTGAAGTAATACTCCAAATATCTTACAATTCAACTATTTCCTCCAAAATATAAATATATTCGAAACCTATAACTTGCAATATTTGCTAGATAAATATTGGGCAAAATCGCAACTCCTTGCTTATTATAATTGGGAAGTGACTAGGGGAGGCAGGAGCAGGAGGGGTAGTAGTATGGACACATTAAGGATAGAGTTTTCAATATTCTTGGAAGAGAGGAAGGCAAACTAATAATCAAGACAAATGACTTGCATTATGGTTAGGCTTCAAATTGCTAAAAAAATGTTGCAAGAGGAAAGTAATTGCGGTAGGGGACTCTTAGGTAACAATTAGGCTAATAAGAATGATAAAAATTATGCAATATTTAAATTATCAAAATATTCATGTGAGGCTAGAAAGCAAGGAGTCAGATTCAATAACAAGCTATCATGTGTTCAAAAGACTTAACTCTTTGGCTAGCAAGATAGACAACGAGGGAGTCAACTAGAAGTTTGGAAACATAAGAAGAGGGGAGGACACAATTTCTTTTCCTCGCCCATAATGAATCTCATTGAAACAATTAGGGGATCGTGCCACCTCCATACCTTTTCTAGCACCTTCTCTAGCATGAGGATGATAGTAATCCTAAAGTTAAGGCATAAAAGGAAATTGGTGAGAAATTTGGTGCACTTAAGTAAGTGGGTAAGAGGAAAAGTGGTTGAAGACACATGCAAGATGTTGATAATATTGTTAATGAGTAGGTCTAGAATGAAGTATTTCAATGGTATTTTGATTGTAATGTGGAGTAGCATAAGGATATAGGATATGGGTTGAATGTGAATATTGAAAGGATGAGATGGAATTTTACTAGTGCAGGATTTTAATGAAATTTATGTAGGTTGCATGACATCAAGGGATTGAGGAGTGATTCCACAAGAGTGTAGATTATTAATGATGCAATCATGGTTCTAGGTAGTATTTTGGATACATAAGTCATTATACCAACTAAAAAAACCTGAGCTTAAGCTTTCTCATGGGAATTTGATTGCATCATGGAGAAGGACAAAGGAAATATGATTTGGAGGGTGTGTGAAATCTAAAGGGAAGTGATGGAATTATAATATATAATGACGGAAATAGAATATCTATAGACTATGTGGCATAAAGAGATCATGGAGTGATATTAGGAGAGGATGGTTTGATGAGGCTACAATTAAGATGTCACATGGTTCCAACATGGCATGTTTCCTTCTTACGATTTCACTATTTAGCTAACCTTATTGGCCCACTCCTACTTTGTAAATTTTATAGTCCATTCACCATATAGTTTCATCTCAACTAGGTAGAGGACTAGTAGGGGAATAATTGGCTGAAAAAAAAATTGATATTCCTAAATAGAGAGGTAGGGATCTTAGATTGTTTTGCATTTTGCAAGCACGAGGAAAATAGATGAAGTAACCCTCATGCATAAGACCGCTATTTCCCCAGTGATTACTTCATCATCCAATAGATATATGGCCTAAGGAACTCAATAATTTGTTATAGGAATAAAACGGAAATCCTAGATGAGTATGCTTAAAAAAAATATCTCAAAATTGAGGAGAAGGGGGGAACCTCTAGCAAGGTATGATTGACTAAGTCTGTGACTTGATTGATAAAAATATATAAATATAAGATGAGATGAGAAATGTGCAAAAGGATTTCTATAAATATGCACAATGCATCCAAAGGAGAAAATTCAAGGTTGATTATTTCACCATAAAGGCTCAATAGTTTATGGGGTGATTGAGCTTATCAACAAGATGCCAAATTTTCACAAAGACCCTTAAACCAAAAATATTTGTTGCTTATAATCCTACCAAACTTAGCTTGAACAAGTTAGGATTTGGATTTATGTTAGCCTTAGCTAAAAGTATAAATATCTCCATGGAGTCGAAAGGAAGATATTTGAATCTTAGAAATCAAGAGGGGACAATACTATGTTCCTATTGAATGGTTAGAGTGATCAAGCAACGAGGCATACAAAATTCTCATTAAACATAACCTTCAGAAAAGTGATAAGGCTGAGAAGATGACATAAAAAATTCTAAGTAGACTCTAATACTCACCTTGAATTAATAGCAACAGGGGATCTCAACTTGAAGAAATTTTAAAAGGAGAAAACTTCATGGAAAAATACCTTACCCAATCTTATCATGCCTAACTATTTCTGATGGTTTCCCCTCTATAAAGAAAGATTATTGAAACAAGTTCCTTTGATTAACAATTAGTAGTCCATAAAAATAATAGAATCCATTTATGTTGTCGGTGATAGGGTCCATAATAGTTCGAATCGTGGCATGAAATAAAAGCATGTTATCATTTATAAAATTATGATTTTTAACAGGAGTTTCTATGGAGGACGGTCAACCTTTCACATCTCTTCAGACTCCCCAGGTAAGAAAAAGAACATGGGTGCCTAATAAGTGTTGAGATGCATTTGAGCCTCGAGCTTCACTGATATAAGTCAAAATTTTGTTAGCCACACCTCCTAAGACCTATAAGGCAGATTGGGGTTTGAATAATTCAAAAAAACTCACAAAAAGGTCTATTTCCTCTTGAATCCCTTGGTTAGACTCAAATCATACTCATAATCATCATACTCGTCTCGCAATTCTGAGATCAATGGATCTAAACATTACTACTCTTTGATGAAGTGTCAATATGGCCCTCTTTTAGAACTACACCACCTCAATTTTTGTGAAAAGGCTAAAGGGATGAATTTATTGCAAAGATTCAGATCTCGCTTCCCTGCTACATCATACAACAATCATCAAAACCTACAAATCTAGATCCAACCTTTCGCTAAAAGAAAAAAAAGTAAAATTCCATAATGCATCATTATGCCTACCATTCTTATGATGGCCTACAAATTAGCTCCTCAAATTCCAAAAAAAACTATGTCATCACAATCCTTGTGAAAAAATACTTCATATGGGTATAAAATTGAACCCACTATGACCTCCATCCTTACGCTATAAGAAAAACAAGTAAAACGCCATAATGTATCATGATACCCCTCAACCTGACAATGGATTGAAAATCCACTACTCAAACGAAAAACAAATTATGTTGTCATGATCCTTGTGAAAAATCGATTTAGATGAGTATAAACTTGACCCCATTCTCACACTGTCAAATCGAGGCCTCAAGGGAATCTTACAAATTTCTCAAAGATTCCTTCTGCATCAAGGTTCCACACTCAAGGTTCTAAAGCATCAAGGGTACACATGTTCATAGTTTCATTGGTTGTTGTTACTGTTCACAGTTCCATACTACACACGGCCCCACTGTTGGACCACAACTACTTGTTGGATTGAAAAGGAGTTTTTATTATATCCATTCATAATCTGTGCAATCTTAGTTTTTGGTGAACTCTGAATAAGCATTGTTGACATGAATGGGGTCTAGGTTTCAATACCTTCCCATGCCAACTTTGTAACCAAATGCCACCTTTAACTTCCATCGAGTCAATAATTTGTTTTGGATGTTGCATTTTTTATTAGTGGTGGTTTTGTTTGGGGCTGTTGGTTGTCTAGGACAACTAGTTTTTCCTGTGTGGGCTCAACCTTCACCAGCCCTGTTATATATATATAGCAACCATTGAAAATTGTAATATGTGTCCAGACCTATCATATTTCAAAACCTTCCATTGCATGATTATGCAATCATCTACCTCGTTGTACATTTCCATGTTAACAATTGAAATCATCAAATCACTATCATATGAACATTGGTTCGGTGGTTTGTTAACCATCATTTTGGGTGTCGAAAGTCGACATGGATTCAGCTCCCACTAGCCTAGTTTTGACTACACAAAAAATTACATATTTAGCCCGACACTAAATAAATTCATAGGAAAATGTAACTTATCCATTGTCCCAGGATTATGACAACTGCTTGTTGTATAACAGATGTGTCGTTAACTATTTTTAGCTGCCTATGTATTTTTGGGTGATCGTTGTTAGGCTAGCTAATGTGGGTTTGAACCTCGCCATTGTCATGTGATGTTATGTTCACCAATTGGTTGAAACCGTGATCGTAACCGTTAGGCAGGTCAGCTAAAAAAATTTGAGCTGCTCAATCATGACCTAATTGATCATTGAATGGGTGCCACATGGCATGGCTTGATTCGACCACATGGTCCCCTTTCATTGGTACAAAAATCATAGTCACCTAAACATGTCGCCTCCTACATGTATACCATGTCAGTTTTCTGTGAGCTAGCCATGTTACAACCTAACAATTTTCCCATCATTGTACAGTCTGCCACGTCAATGCCCACTTGGAACACCACATCAGTGCACTATCTACCACAACATCCTACTAACTCCATCTCTTGTCACGTTTTCTTCTCATGTCTCATATACAGAGTGACATGTCAATTGTATGGACTGCCACATGGCAATCAAACTTTTACTTTTGCTTTTTTCTTTTTGTCCCTAAAAGTTTGTTGGGGCATAACTTTTTCATACAAGCTCGGATTGAGGTGTCGTTCACACCAATGGAATTAGGATGACGTGGTCTTCAATATCATTCTTTTTTTTCAAAAAAAACTTAGACTTTAAGTTTTAAGCCATTAGGGATCCAACTGGATCATTATTAGATGCAACTAGTCATTAGATTAATTCATTTATGTGAGGTTTCAAGCACCTCATCACCCATGCATTCCATCAAATTTCCTCAACATTCTTGTGTTATGAAACACTACATCGACATCTATATAAATTACCTTTATAAAATATTATACGTCATACATTTAATGGCATCATGTAAGTTAAATGAATGTAACCTGAAGTTCATTACACATTTCAATCATAAGTACTTACCTCAATCTATGTCAAGGAAATTGGCTGTTGGATTGCAAATCTCCACCCAACAACAAATTGGCCAGCATTGTGGCTTTCCTATATCCAATCACCATTGAGCCATACTGTCGAGCTTGAGGAAGTATTCTCTAATGATTAAATGAATTATGCTTGGTTAGATGGGGTACATTAGCCTCCACATGTGTGTTCTTCCATAAAGACAATGGATGGTCTAGTATCATGTAGTTTACAATTTTCAAAAATACTTTGCATAGTCTCATTCAATCTACAGTCCATGTGGCCTACTCCATTCACCTTTGAACCTTACACACCTCGAATTATCCTCTTTCCATTCCCTACACTAGAGATTTATTTTTCTCATCCAAAACCATCTTCTCTCCCTACGTATCTCCTTCTCACTCCCCTCTTTTTATTTTCTCCCGTTTAGCTTGTTTGTACCTATCTTGGCGAGAACACCCTAGCCCAATAGATTAGTGCTACGGACCTGCCTATATTCAAATACTTTTTTTTGTGTTTTATTGGTTTGTTACATTGGGTGGCTAGATCATCCTAGCATGTTTCCATCCACCAATGTATTTCTCTTTGCATGTAAATAACACTATTTTATTTTTCTTTTGATTTATTATGATGTTGCAAATGGGTGTGCTTTGGTCCTACATACTTGCTAGTAATTAAATACATTAGTTCCCTACTTTCACACATTTCAACTTACATGGTTGTGACAAGAATAAGAATCCCAAGTAGTTTACCATCCTTTTCTATGGAATATGTGTCTCATGATCTCGATTATTTTCTTTTAATCATAACAATTATAATATTTAAATTACATGGAGAAGTGGTTGGTAGTTGTGACAGAAACAATCTACAAGAGACCCAGGAAGGAGATGAATATGAATGATAAACACTGTTGTAAATTAAGTTATGTTCTATCTTTTTTGTCTTTCTAGTATTCTACAGACTTTAGAAGTGGAAGAATACGAAAAAGTAGTAGAAAAAGTATGTTCTAAAGCAAGTATTATCATATGGCCCAATTTTGTAAGACTTTTATTTTGAAATATGTCTCCTTCACTGTACTATCTTGTTAGTCTTCAGATCAACTTTAAAAAAAAACCAATCGCGTGGAAAAAAAATAATTGACGAGTGACCACAACTAAAAGCATTAAATGTGTAAACTTTAGCAGGTGGCCCCGAAAATTTGGAGTTTATCCAACCAATAAAGAGAATTAAGACTACTATTTGTTATGATGGAGCCTAGGGTTTGAGGAAAAGAATTATGATGTAAATGACATGGGTTCAAATATTCATGAGAATAGAGGTAGAAAATAGTATGTGTTGTTGTGTTTGGCGACTTTGGGTAATTTTCCAAACTGTAAACTCGAGAAGTTTTAAAATGTTTCAATTGTAACCTCAAAAGTCATAAGTTTAACCAACATTCATTTGAGAGATCAAATGTCAAACAAGAAATATAAAAAACTCAACTTCTGAATGGATTATACACACATAAAAGAAACGATGCACATGAATCAAATGTTTAAGTGTTGAATTGCTAAGCCCTTGTGTTTTGACATAATAATAATACAATAAAAAACCAAGCACAAATTGAGAAGAAGAAGGCATGTAAAGGAAAGAAAAATACACGTGATTCATTCTAAAAGACAAATCAAGATATCATAATTTTTTGGACTTCCAAGAATTATTTATAAGATAATACAACTTTCAACAAATTCTCATAATTTCATGAGACAACACAAGTTATTTTTATTTTTTTAAATTAGTGGTAAATACAATTTTTTTTTACAACAATGGTTTATGATTAAAAAAATTTACTTTGAGTTGATAGGATTTATTGGCATATACCATGCAATGGGTTTTTGAAAGTTCAATGACGACCTACTTACTAGCATAAATATATAAATTAAATTGTATGTAAATGTAAGGAATCCTTTAGCCCTCAAGAAAAACCTATAAAGATTGTTGTGTGTTTTATAATTAGTATCCTGTTGCAGATACGGATATCATCCAATCGTCTATGCTAGGGACATCCACCAAGAGCCCACGCTTTTCCCAAACCATCTACATCCTATATGCTCTACCAACCTTAGCCTAATTATTCCCAACAAAACGAAAGGGTTTGCCCTCAGATTTCACTAGCCTGATTTTAGAGCTCTGGTTTCCACCCATAAAAGTTGAAACAGTTCTCTCTAAAACATAACCTCCAAATTGAAATTACTCTATTGGAGGAAATGAATTTACACGATAAAAGGGGAAGCTTGAGTTTTACCAATCTAGGAATTAGATGCACATATGAGGGATGATAAGCTCTAGGGATAAGCGATCACTAGTACAAAATGAGAGATTAGTGACTATGCGACGAAAAAAGTTAGTCACCACAATTATTTCAAGGGAATTACCACTAAATTTGAGCAATTTTAAGTGACTCAACTAAAAAAGACTAATTTAGTTTAGCGATAAAATATACGGCTAGAAAATAAGTGACCCAACTAAAAATGACTAACTTAAATGACTAATTCATTTCATCATTAAAATAGATGACTAGATAATAAGTGACAAAATTAAAAACAATTAATTTAAATGGCTACAATAGCTCAAGAATAAAAATATGACCAAATAAAAAATAGAACAAGTATATGAATTTAGTCATTTATGCTAATCTGTGAATCCATCTATAGTGTTAAAATTTAGATACCCCTTTAAGGGAGTCTCTAAATCCATATGCAATCTCAAAATTTAGGTATATGGATTTAATAATCCCCTTAAAGGGGTATATACATCCATTTATAATGCTAAAATTATAATAGTTCTATACAATATAGAACCCGATATTTTCCCATGGTATTCATGTAGAATATAGCCTATCTACAAATTTCAAATCTGAAGTACCCATGAAATTTGATAGTTTCTGTTGCTCTAATGGTAGTTTTGATCATTTTATCACATAATGTTTCATTTTTTTTTTTTTAATGTATTTGATCGGAAAATTACTCTCGGAAATTTACCCATCAAATTCCATCCATGGATAAGATACTCCAAGTAAATGTATCCATTGCTAACATTTGGTAATTCCATCATTGGGCGAAAAAACCGAGGTAAATGTGTACTTTGGTTCATTAAAATATCAAAATTTATAAATGTTTTTTTTTGGGTAGAAATGTTTTAAAAATTACTGCAATATTTTTTCCGTGTCATATATTTATGAATTAAACCAACCTAGATCCCTCTTAATTCGAGATCTATTTAGCGCCAAGAAGGATCAAATCTCTCAAGCTGCAAACATTTTTTTAAGTGCAAAAGATATTTGATCCTTCCTTGCCACTGGTAGTTCTGGAGTTAAACAAATCTAAATTAATGTTAAAAAGATTAATAATTATATTAAAATTTAGTTATTAAAGCATACATTTTATTTTCAATATTTTTAAATTTAAAATAGCAATGAATAAACCAAACCATAAAACTTATAATTAATTTTAACTATATTTATTACATTTACGGAATAAAATAAGTTAACCGATTGTTAAATAGAATGGACCTTTACAAATTTTCCTAAATATTATATATTTTCTACAATAAAGTTACATATTTGCATACTTTGATGGCACACGACTTGGATAAATCCTTTGTAAAACAACAAATCTTTATTTAAATAAATTTTTTTAAATGTTTTTTTTATCTTTCCATTTGGAGAAACAAATCTCTTTCATTAAGAAAATGAAAATAAATAATGCAATTAAGAAAGTTAATTCATTCCCTCATTTAGGGTCAAAAATCATCCTTGGTGATGATTGGACGCATTTGGGTTCAAGTTGGATGACCCGAAAAACAATTAAATTTGAGGATTTCTCATTTGGAGATGAGAAAACAACAATGTAGAAACTGAATTTAGGAGATGGTGCTGGAGAAGGTTTGTTTGATATCTGCTTAAATGAGAGGAAAGGAAGAATTTTTTTTCTTATTGGGTGGGCGAACGCCTTTAGACATTCCAATTCGATGAGCGTTGATAACCTGTGGATGCTACAAACACAGTCCAACCCTCTTAGATGGTTGAATAACCAGAAGACGATGAATGGGGTATCTACCTTAATCCTTCTTGCACATTCTACTTTCATTTTTTTGGTGGGTATGTGTATACATTCTTCTTTCAATTTTGAGTATTTGTGAGTTTTTTTCAAGCTTTGGGTATCCCATTATCATAAGTACTCTTTTTCTAGTTAACTGTTGTTTACCCACATCCATATTTGCTCGTTGAAGTGCACCTACGCCCATACTAGTAGAACCAAGTCAGGATTTGTTGATTCTCATTCTTGAGGAATGATTGGAAAATGTCCCTAGCCATTGAATCTGAAAAATTGTAAGTGGTTTAATCGATATGACTAAATTTTTGAATGTGACTTGAACATGTGGAGATTGTTGAGAATGTATGCCTCATAAGCACAAAATTAACTTTTGCCTCTGAACATTTGCAGCAAAAAATGATTGGATGAAACTAGTTTTCTCAAGTTCATTGAATATCAATATGATCAAGTTGAATATTAATATGTTCAAAGGAGATTTTGTATAGCCATTGATTTCTTCAGTTCTTATAGTTAATGATTGCAGTGTTTTTAGTGGCTAAATATGCTAGTAGCATTGGATGAATGAATGAGGGACACTTTTTTTTAATCTTTTTCCAGTTTGGATGAATGAATGGGGTTGCAATTTTTTCTCTTTTACTCATCCCATTTATGCATCATAAGGGTTGATGTGCACTAATTTTTTTGAGTTAATTTAAACCAAGATTTAGAGAATTGAATGAATAGGGGTTCATATTTTTATTTTACCTTTTCCATTTTTTTTATGTTGTCTCAATTTTGTTTTCTGCATGTTGATCTTTCTGAGTTAGCTTAAAGTACTTTTTAGATAATTAGTTAAGTGTGGATAACAAGTGGATTTAAATATTCTTTAAGAGGGTACCAAAATTCGTAAAAATTGGTGAGATACAATGAAATTTTCCATAGCAAAAAAGTATAACAGAACCATGTGTAAAATGATTGTAATTTCATTCAAAACATATCTTAGTGTCCCTACCCCATTCTCTCCCTCAATCTCTCCCACTCTCTACCACTTCCTCTCCTTCCTCCTCTCTATTCCCCCCTAATTTTCTCTTTATTGCCTTTCATTTACCTCTATCCCTTTCTCTCTACCTTTATCTTTCTCTCCTTACTTCCCTCACCCTCCCTCTCTCTCTCTCTCCCATTATGTCTCCCTCACCATCTTATCTCCCACACCGTCGCTCTCTTTATTTTCTCTATCTATTTCCCTCTCCCTCTAATCTCCCTAAACATATCCCTCCCTCTACCACTTTCTCTATAAATCTCCCTCCCTCTTTTCTTCCCCTTCCTGACCTTTTCTCTCTC
>APFE031377999.1:0-22589 GCA_000404065.3 Pinus taeda
CCGACGGCCTCCCATGGCGGACGAGAAGAAAGACGAGGGGGCAGGAGATCCCATCAAAAATCTTGCTCGAAGAAGCCCTCGAGCGACAACGGAACGCGATGATGGACAGTTCGCAGATCCTTCAGCGGCTACCCAGAAGCGGCGCATCGGCTTCCAGCAGCTTCTCTGGAAATGCCACACCCTTTAAGGTACAAGTTAATTTGAAATCCCCATATTCGAGGGTCAGATAGACGCCGATGCCGTAGATAAATGGTTAAATCTGCTAGAGGGTTATTTTTCTGTTCATGAATTTTCGAGTCGGGAAAAGATTGTTTTTGCTCTTCTCAAAGCAGCCCCCCACGTCAAGGACTGGTGGGAAACATACTGCGAGCAGAAGGATGAAAGTACAGGCTCACTATTTTCAGCTGCACCCACTTGGGATTCATTCCGAGATGATATCAAGGAGCAGTACTACCCTGTCAAAAGCTATGAGGACAAATACATCAGATGGACCACGCTGCGGCAGGGACGAGACTAAGATGTGCCAGAGTTCACCAACATTTTTCATACCCTTCGCACACAGTTGGGTATCAAATATTCTGAGCTGCATCTGGTGCTCAAATACCGCGGCTTCCTGCATAGATACATCCAGGAAGAGATGGAGTTCTTGAACATCTCCTCACTCGGCACAGCATACCGATACGCTGTCAAAATCGAGCAAAAGTTCAAACAGAAGAAGCGAGACTTTGGATCTGCAAAACCGAAGCCCAAAGGACAAAGCCAAGGCGGGGTGACCCAAGACAACCTGTTGAAGCTGCAAGAAAAGAACAACACTACGAAGCCGAAGAAGGACACAGGAAAGTGGTGTGAGTTCCATAAGAGTCCCACTCATAACACAAGTGAGTGTCCGACCAAGTAGTCATTGGTGGCCGAGTTGAAGGCTTCCGAATCAGATACATGTTCCGACCCCGAGCCAGAACCCAACAAGGGGAATGGTAAAGGGAAGCAGATCATTAATTCAGATCCCAGCGCCACTGTTGCCACTGCCAAGATCCAGAAGAATGAGCTTGAAGAGCCAGAGGAGGGGGAACGTCTTTTCCACTCACAGATGTGGGTGAAGGGTTCGCCGCTACAATTCATTGTCGACAGTGGCAGCCAAAAGAACCTTATTTCAGCAGAGGTCGTGAAGCGGTTGGGCCTACCGACTACACCACACCCGCAGCCGTACAGTATCGAGTGGCTTCATGAGGGACGAGATCTCAAAGTTCGTCAACAATGTCGCCTTCCCTACAGCATCAAACCATTCACAGACGAGGTATTGTGTGATGTTACACCTCTGGATGTTTGTGATGTATTATTAGGCCAGCCATACTTGTGGAGGCGACATGCTGTGTATGAGTCAAGGCCTCGTGCTGTCATTATTTCTTTGAGTAATTCATTATACAGGATACCAGAGGTAACCCCACCTACTGCCAAATCTTTGATCATTGCTAAGAAAGGCAGCAAGCTCATATCACAGACCAAGAAATTCATCTGTATGGTTCACTCCCAAAGTAAGGGGAAGATCGTTGCTACATCCATGACCCCCGTAAAGGGTTCCTCCACGCAGCAGAAGGATACAGTCATGACAGAACACAGGAACAACTTCTCCTCACCCACAGGGGTATCACACAAGTTTCAGGTGGGCAATAAAGTCTGGTTGCATCGACAAAAAGAACGCCTTACCAGAACCCATCAGAAGCTCAGACCACTCCGGCAAGGTCCTTACAGCAGTACCAAGGCTATGGGGAATAATGCTTTGGAGCACATCATTCCTCCATTCCTTCGCCTGCACCAAGTGTTCAATGTAGACCGTCATCGACCATGCTTTCCACCATTACTGGACACATCAGAGATTGCAGGCCAAGTTCAGCAAATGGAGGAACTCACCGCAATGGGGACCATTGCTTCCTAAGGGGGGAGGAATGATCCAGGTGGATATTGGTGGCCACCTGCCAAGTCCACCTGGACCCCCACCATTGTCTTTCTCAGCATTTTCAGTTTCCTTAATTGTAGCACAACTTACTATTTTAGCAGTTTTTCGGGTCCTGAACTTCGGAAGCCGTTTTGAGGCCCTAAACGATGTTTTTTGGGAAATCTGGGGGCAACATGGGTCCATGGACCGATGTTGCCCTTCCAAAAGTGGTAGTTCTCGGATAGATCTTTCTAACAAGCTATCATATGCGTCAAACGGAGATCGTATGCCAAAGTTACGACCCCGGGAAATTGATGTACCAATTTACCCAAAACGGGGCCCACAATTTGGCGTTTCATCTTCTAAGGGTCGGTTTTGGAATGTGAAGGTTTTTCCATTGTTTCTCAATAATAAATAGGCCTTCGAGCCTCATTGTAACACAAGTTCGGAACAGTTCAGAGACATGTAGCCGCACATCTCTTCTCAGAGATAAGCTACCATCGTCCTAGCTGGTTTATTTCCAATTCTGGTTGTAAGCATATTTCGGTATTTCCATTAATGAAATGAAGTGTTATTTCCGCTGCATCTCTTTATTTATGGATATCGCATCTCTGTATTTATGGTTATCTTTGTAATCTATTGCGTTCCTATTTAAATCCGGATCACTGATGGAATCACTACCTAGAAATAACAAACGTTATTCCGCTACTAGTGAGCCTGAACAGTACCCTAGCAGAGTCGTTGTATCACCTTTCTCTGAAGGAAGCCTTTATCAATCATTTTTCCATTATTTGATTTCTAATTCATGCTCTCATTCGAACTTATTCCTTAGGCATTTATTTTCCTAGGCAGTTAAGGGATCCCAACTAATTTTACTTTGCAAGAGAGGTTGTTTCTGGTTTTTCAGAGACCTTATTGGTTTCCCAAAATATGTGTTTTCTCATTAAATTTTCCCTTTCTCCTTATCAAGTGGGATAAACTAATTTATTAAAACTATATAGCCAAGCTAATAATAAGGTCTAGCTATTGAAAATATAGGGTGCCATGGATAACTAGAGTTCCCCACAGAGATAGATCTCCACACTTTACCTAGGTCGTGACTTAAAAGATAGTCAAGCATAGGCACTTGCAAGAGTACATATTAGCCACTAACGTAGAGGCTACCCCATCCTCAAGGTGTCTAACCAGGCCAATATTCCAGAATCTTTTATTCAGGGTGGAATATTTACTAAAGAATAAAGATAAAAGGTGTAAATAAGGTGAAAGTGCAAAGGAAAAAGGAGGGGCTTAAGCTAAGAAAAGTGTGGAAAACATAAAAGAAAATATAGTATAGGGGTGGAAAAGAATATGTGAGAGATGCTAGGTGAAGTAAAATTTAAGTTCATGTCCATTCACGGGAAGGGGTTCGACCCTCCCTTCTAAAGTATGTAGTTTGTAGGTATGCTGGCCAATCTTTTCCTTAACTTGAAAGGGACCAATCCACGAGGCTTAGAATTTGGTGTGTTTACCTTTTTCCTCATGACCCTTATCCCATTTGAGGAGTAGGTCACCCACATTTAACTCATTACTCCCAATGGATTTTTTATCAAACCACCTCTTGATTTGGCTTTTTTCAACGGAAAAATTCTCCCTAGCCTTCTATCTTTCTTCTTCCAATTTGAGGAGGGTATCGATTCAGTTTTGCATAGTAGGGCAAGGCCTGCCTCCCAAATCTTGTGACAACTAGAGAGTGGGTTGGTATATGTTGGGTGGTAACATGTCTTCTTTCCTGTAAACTAGAAAATAATGGGATGTTCCAATCGATTCTTTTGGGGTGACACAATCGGCCCACAGGGCATTGTTTAGGGCATTGTGCTAGTTCATTTGGTGTGACAACATGGTTTTCTTGATAATTCAGATCAGGTTCTTGTTGGTGGATTCTTCTAGGCCATTTCCATAGGGGTAATATTTATCTTAATGTTTCAAAACAATGCCATTTTCCAAAGAAAAAGCATATAACCTTAAAGATGATAAATAAGTAGCAATATGAAAAAAAGGAGGTTGGAACATTGAACCTGGTCATGATGTACTGATTTATAAAAAATATTACCTCTTCCTAGTTGATTTTCCATAATTGAATGGCTTCCACCCACCTCGTGAAAAAATTTGTAGCCATGAGGATATATCTTTTTTATTTCGATGAGTGCGGCACAATCTCTCTAATGATATCCAATCCCCACTGTTGAAATGGTTCTTCTACTACTATATACTAAAGAGGAGAATCCAACCAAGATTGTCTCCTAACATACTTTTGACAAATGGGGCATTTCTAAGCATACACATGTGCGTCCTCGAAAAGGGTAGGCCAATCAAACCATACCCTCATGATCTTATAGGTAGTATCACAGGAATAATTGCCTCCTTCCAACCCATCATGTAGCTCCTTTAACACCCACTGGGCTTTGTCAAATTCCAAACGTTTGAGTAACACACGGTGGTGATTTTTGTGAAACAAATTCCCTTGTATCAATTGGTAAGATGTGGCTTTGAGTATCACAACACTCTTATATTTCACGGATAAGGTAGGAGGAAAGGTCCCTTTCCCTAAATATTTCTTCATATCAACATACCAAGATGAAGAGATGTGCGTAGTTGTGATTTCATTTTGGTACATATCGATCTCGTGGTCCCAGCCTTCTGATTATTCATTTTGTTGGTATTTGGCCTTAGCGGTTATTTTACATAACCCATTCCCTTTAACTATGTGAGTGGGCTTGAACTCCAAGTCATATTCTTGGAGGAAAGTCATCTAATTGGCTCTTTTCTCAGCCAACTCTTGTTGGATGAACAATGACCTAACAACAGGATGAGGGACAAACATCATCACATGGTCCTTGAGAATGTAGGGTATGAAATGTTTCACCAATTTGTATACCACATACACTTGTTTATCCATGTTTGGGTATTTGAGCTCTACATCTTGTAGTCTCATGCTCATGAAGGACATCGGTCATTTGTCATTGTTACCATCCTTATGTGTAAGCACAATAGCTAACTTGGATGAGTTCGAGGTGAAAGTGTACAACATGAAGTCCTTGTCGAAGTCTGGGTTGTACGCAGAAGGGGATTTTGTGATGGATTTCTTGATACAATCAAATTCTTCCTTCTCTTATTAATTCCATTTAAACCTAGAATCTTTATTTATCATGTTTTGAAAAGGCTTAACAATATGGGAAAAATCAGAAATAAATTTGTGGAGAAATTTGATTTTACCTAGGAAAGATTGCATACCTTTCTTGCCATTGGGGACAGGGATTTACGTGATAACTTTTATGTAATCAATATCAATAGTAAGTCCATATTTTTTTGTTATATGCCCGAGGAGGTTTCCTTCTGGTACTACAAATATACTTTTTTTGAGGTTCAAAGAAATCCCACTTTTTTGGCACCACAAAAATATATGCTTCAGATGGTGAAGGTGGTCTGACCCATTCTTAAAAAATGCTATGACATCATCCAAATATACCACCACGCTTTGACCCATTAATCCTCTGAAAGTGATGTTCATCTCCCTTTGGAATGTTTCTTTGACATTGATAAGGCCAAAGGGAATGTGTCAAAATTCAAAAGTTCACCACTTCATACTAAAAGTGGTCTTTAAATGATGTGTTTCAACAACCATAACCTAGTTGTACTCGAAGAAACCATCAAGCAAGGAGAACATTTCTAAACCAGGCACCCTCTAAAGAATCTTCTCCATAAAGGGAACTAGATAATTATCTTTATCTAAAGCTCGATTGAGATTCTAAAACTCAATGCACAACCAAATTTCACCGGACTTCTTTTGTATAGGAAAAAAATTCGAGACCCAAGTGGAGTGCCTGACTTTGAAAATAATGCATGCATCTAGCAGTTTCTTCAACTCTTTTTGAATGAGGAGCTCCAACGTAGGATGTACTTTTCTTAGTTTCTATTGGAATGGTTTGACCCCTTATTTTATAGGTATAACATGTTTAATGATCTGGGTATCATACATCTTTAGGTCATCATACACCTAAGAAAATACATCACGATAATTCTTGAATAAGCTAATGAATGATTGTCTTTCATCAGGTGAACAACCAACACCCATAATGATAAAATTGGGGTCAACCTCGATCCCATGATTATCTTACTCGGTGGGCTCGGAAACAGTTTTGTAGATCAAATAAGTTTTCTAGTGTAACCACACCTTTGGGCATGGGATTTCCTTTGCGCTCATTTGCTTCCTCTTGCAAGGCTCTTTCATGCTCTCTCTCCTTTATCCCCACATCCTTAAATACCTCAGTGTTCGCCATAATATCGGGTATCTGTTGATCATCATTGAAAAAACGTAGATTAGTTATATTATCTGGGACAATGGATTTATAAACACTCTCAATAGAAAAGTCATGCCTTAAAGGTGTGAACCTAGTTGCGGCAATAGATAAAATGTTTGTGGCGGCATTATTAATCCTAGGAATAAAATTAATGCTCGAAGCTTTAAAGGAAGAGATCAATCGCCATACCTCCTCCTGATAAATTTTTAGGTGTGGTGATAGACAGTGGATTTTATTTCGCACCTACCTCATGATGATTTTAGAATCACTAATAACCTTCAAACGTCCGACCTTTAGGTCAATAGCCTTCTTGAGCCCAAGGATCAATGCCTCATACTCTCTAATGTTGTTAGTGCATTGAAATTCTAACCTACAAGAAATTAAAAATTTATTTCTTTGGGGGCCATCAAGATATAGCTAACACCGACTCCATCCAAAGTCTTGGACCCATCATAATATAAAGTCCAATTTCATTCCCGGTTACAGCTATGATGAAATTCTTCACATCTATAGTACAAGTTACAATAGCATTAGTTGGAGGTCAAGGAAGGAGTTCTAGCTATGTGTCAAGTGGGATGGGCAATGGCAAGGCTTGATAACACCTTATATCAATTTCGAGAAAACACATTCCCAACTCTTCCTAAGCAAAACTAATGGGCTTTTTCGATCCATCCAGATCAATGACCATATGCTTCATGTAGGGTTCGTTGTTAACTCCAATCTGGTTTTTCTTTCCTTTGTAAGGCAATCATAAGTGGGACTAGCCGGTGGAAAAATAACCCTGGAGTTTGCTCGACCAGTGCTTGCTAATAAAAAAGACATACACACGGAATGTCAACAACATCTATGTCAATGAATTGAGTTACCATAGAATCGGAAGACAACCTAATTATCACATTTTTTAGTTCACCCATGGAAGGGACTTGAGATCTATCCAATTGGATGATTTTGGCATATGTCTTCTCAGGTTGAATGTTTAACTTTTTTCACATGGATAAAGGCATGACATTAGTTGATGCACCAGAATCGATAAGGAAATTGTGCATGTTGTAGTTGAATATTTCAAAATTTAAAAGGAACAGGGGATTCGAACATCTTGAATTTTCATTCACAATGTTAACAATAGATTATTGGATAAATGAGGCCCAAGATTGATTGGGAGAGATTATCTTCGAAGAATAGGTAGCCCTGTTGGTTGAAGATGAGGTAGCGAAGGCTTTGACAATCATTTCACATTGGCTAGCTATCTTGGGGAGTCCATAGAGTGAAATGTTAGCTTGCATCTTCTTCATATCTTCAATGATGTTATACCCCAATTCTGATGGTACAGTGCCTTCTAAGGATGTTTTCCAAAGGGAAGGGGATTGGAAAGACTTAGCCAAGGTTCTAATAGTACAAGAGTTTCCTTTCCAATTACCGAGGCATATTTTGAGCTTTGGCTTGGCAAACCCTTAGGAGTAGTGGTCGATGGCTAACTCGAGTTGTTTGGTGGGGGTATCCTCCTTAGTAACACCTTTTTTCTCTTCTAGTTTAGAATCTGATATCAACCCCTTACTCCTAATATTTTAAGTCTTTGAATGCCTAGGGATGGGGGTGTCTCCTATGTTGGCTTCTTAGAGGGCGTTAGTTCCAGTCTTCGTAGCCTATCACCAATGATCAAAATGGGCTTTCACTATGTCCGGTTTTTAGAGATGTTTTTCACATGAGTTTCAGTGCAAAACATTTCATAAGTGTGCTCATCATAAGTGCCTTGGAAAGAGCTTTCCAACGGTATATCACACTCCTGAAACCGGCTTCTGGATCAGAAGATATGACCGAATGAATGATTGACTCAAAGATCTCGTAGTGCAACAGTTCATGTATTTAATGATCCTAAAAAAGGAGATGCATTTCTTGGTAATTGAGAACCTACTTCCAATTCATGGCATAGGGCATTGTACATTGTTGATAGTGATATTATTTTGAATGAAAAATATCTTCAGTTTGCTAAGGTGGCTGACCATCAATGGCTATGCAGACGTATCATCAAGCTCTACATAGTCTATTGAAGTGTCCACCAAATGGTTCAATTGTTCTTGACCATGCTATAGCACTAGCTATCCATATGCAACAGGATTTCAAGAGACTATTGGGGCCATCAAACCATAGAAGCACAAACCCTCCACTTAATTTGGTTCCTGGGAAGTGGGTTTGCAAGAAAAGTAGAACTAAAGGTAAAGTTCACTATTGGTGAGGAGATTGCAACTTTACTTTTTCTTGCAAATTTCTGCTGCCCAAGCCTTGGAAAGAATCTTTTCATGCAAGAAGAAACATTTTTTTATCAAGTATACTAATGTATGTTGCAAAGTTTTTTTAATGATGTATTAATAGTATTATATGTGACAGAGACCATTAGTTAATTAATCATTTAAGTCAAGAGAGTTGAAAATATCAAGATGCACCTATGCTATGATGTGCAAATTAGATATTTAGATAATTCATGCCTCTACTAAACGTAATTTCTCAAGGGGATATTGGAAAATGAAGAACAACATCAGTGATTGACACAAACATCTTACAACCAAAAACTTAGTTTTTGTATTAGTGTTTTTATCTCACCAATATCAATGCCAAATTCAAATGATATGAAGGCTACAAGATTTCTAGACACGCAATCCACTAAAATAGGCAAGAGATGTATCACTTTGGATGATATGTTTTCAGGATGGTTTATTGAAAGATGGTTTAGCTTCCTATGATGGAACCTAATAATCAATGTGCCATTATTTCTTTATCTCAATCTTTGTATGAAGGATAGATAGAACTAAACTCAATTACGTGAAGTTTAATGAATTGGAATATTACTCAGATAACCCTGTTACGGGTGATCACAAGATGAAATTTTGGGGCTACTCAACCATCAACTTGTTTTCTCCAAAGATTCGATATACTGTTACATGTGTTAGGAATTGTGGACAAGATGCAATTCATGAATTTAAAATGCTTGTTAGAGAAGCACACGAGCATGGCATGGAGGTGCTGATGGACGTTGTATTTAATCACAATTCTTCTGGGGCCAACTAACCTCACTCAAGAAAGTGATTGATCTAGTATATTATTCTGGTTCTATGAAGTTATTTGTTGGGGCCTTGTCTTCTTATTTGGAGGCACTCCATTTTTCTTAAGGCACAAGGAAACTGTCATTCTTGATGAAGGTGAACCTTATGGAAGCCTCACAGTAGGTTTTTAGATGCTTGAGGCTCCAACACAATTATCACAAGTTGAGTTGGAGAGGCGCATTAATGCAACATTCAACTCCTGGATGGGATCCTCACTTTTGTAATCAGATGAAGACGATGGAGCTCTCACTGAATATCAAAAAGCGGGAGACTCTTCATTATCAGAATTCTTGTTATATCAATCTGTTGTTAGTGAGTGTAAGGCTAGACTTTCTAAACAGTTTGTTGAAATTGCTAAACAACTTGTAGTTCATGGCTCTGAGCTACGGAAAACATTGTCTGGTCTACTCAGACTTGGTGATGGTCCTAAGGCAATCACATTATTCTTACATTCTTATCATTCATGACTTTAGAGAAATATACAAATTATTTTTCCTTCCATTCCATTCTACCCTGAAACTTATGCTATAAACCTAGCACAACTAGGATTTTTAGTCATTTCACAAGCAACAAAGAAATTTTGCAACAATTTCTGTAGATGCAACGAAATATTTTGCAAAAATTTCAAAATGGGCTCAAAAATAAATCAAACATTTTGTGAAGCTGGTGAAGAAATACACATCCTTCTCAAATCCAAAAGTATGTTTTCGTGCTGCCACGATGTGTGTGCAGGCTTCTTTCTCACTTTATTCATTTTTGGAGAAGGAAGGCTTGATATTATCTCCATATCTCTTAGAGAGAACTCAATTGTATTGGGAATGAGCTTTAGAAGCAAACTTAAAGAAGGATGAGCAAGATATCTATGTTGTTATAGAAAGTGATGATTGGGTCCTCACTTTACCAGTTAATGATATTCTTGTGAACTACACATCACGGATACAAAATGTTGCTAGTTTCGTTTGTCAAGTTAAGTTCTCTAATAGTGCATTCAAACTGGAAAAATGAAGGAGCAGTGTCTTCTCTTGGGGAGGGGAGTAGGAATGCAAAAAGGAAGCAAGGTGAAAGAGCAAGACAAAGGAATAGTGGATCAGTGAAGATAAGCCCCTGAGTCAAGTTTCGAAAATTACAATTTTTACTAAAAAATTTAGTGCTCGAATGGCCAAGCTCAGCTCCAAATTCCATGCGCCCTACAACCACAACACACAAGTCAAACATCAAGCCAACCCAATCCAAGGAGGTGTATAATGTGTAGAACGTGTCAAAATATGTTGTGAGTGGTGTCTCATTTGCTTCTGGTACTTTACAACTTTGTGGCAACTTATATTTATCACAGTTTATGCCAACTTCGTCTGAAGCAAGATTAGTCTTGAAATATGTTGGTCAAAATGGATGGATCAGCAGATGATGGTGGTAAATCTACTTTAATTTGTGTCCGTTGCAACAAACCTGCTCGGCTTCAGTGTCCTAAATGCATTGAACTAAAACTACCACATGCAAATGTTGCTTTCTGTTCTTAGGATTGTTTCAAGGTGATGTGGAGCTCTCATAAATCTGTGCATACAGAGGTGAGATTTCCAACACTCAGGGTAGATAACCCAGAAGAGAAGATATCTGCAGCACTTAGTAGAGGTTGACTATATTGCTTTCAAAAAAAAAGGGCTAGACTTGAACTGCTTAACTTCCATATTTTGACTGGCAAGGGCCATTGAGACCTTATCCAATTTCCTCCTAGTGACTTGTTCTTGATAATATTGCAAAGCCGGATTGGGATATGATGGAATACCGAAAGTGGAACCAATGAGTGATTTACAAAATACAATTGACATTAAGACTCCAGAACAGATATGAAGGATGAGAGAGACATGTAGGCTTTCCAAAGAGGTCCTTGATGTTGTTGTCAGAGTTGTAAGGCCAGGAATAACCACAGATGGAATTGATCAATTGGTCCATGAGGCAACCATTGTTGCGAGTGGATATCCATCCCCATAAAACTATCACTTCTTTCCAAAGTATTGTTGCACATCTGTTAATGAGGTTATCTACCATGGCATCCCATATGTTAGGAGAATGGAGGAAGGTGATCTTGTGAATGTGGATGTAACTGTCTATTACAATGGTGTCCATGGAAATCTGAATGAGACGTTTTTTGTTGGAAAAGTTAATGATGCTCCTCAACATCTTATTCAGTCTACATATGAGTGTTCAGAGAAAACAATAGCTATAGTGAAATTGGGAGTAAGATTTCATGAAGTGGGAGAGGTTATCAGTCAACATGCTTCAATGTTAGGGGTTTATGTGGTGAAATCCTATTGTGGGCATGGTATTGGTGAGCTCTTCCACTGTGCACCAAATATACGTCACTATGGCCAAAATAAATTTGTGGCTATCATGAAAGTTGGATAGACATTCCCCATTGAGCCCATGATCAACGCAGGAGTATGGCATGACAGAATGTGGCCAAATGGATGGACTGTTGTGACAGCAGATTTCTTAGCCATAAAATCAGCAGTTGTTTCAACATTCCATATTTCCAGTGATGACACCTTTAGAAATTCGAGTGCCAGCAAACCAATTCTTCTATTTTAGTGTGATTTAATTCAATTCTTAAATTTTAATTTTTCTTATTTGACCGCATAAACATATGTGGTTGTTTGTTTTTTATTTTTTTATTTTTTATTTTGATTCCTATGTTTAGGAAATCATAATTAATATGTAATAGGATATATATAGGATGATTTTTGAAGATGTAAGGGTTTGATTTTGCAGTAGAGTGAGGCTGCTTTGGACTGTGTAAAGATTTTTCTGAATATTACTTTTAATGGAGCAGTTTCTTCCCTTTAGATTTGGGATCCATCACGGTGTTTAATGTCCAGCATGTTTTTCTTGTAAATTCACGTACACACTTCGTTTTTTCTACTAATTTTTGTTACAACATTATTTAAGAGAAGTGTTAGGAATCCTTCCATCCATGATGCTCCTTTCGCAATGATTTTGTTGTTAAATGTAGTGGTTATCTTTGTAGAATCCAGCCTCTGTTAGATGCTCTGTTGAATAACCTTGTGTTTCTCTTTCTTCTAACGCTGCCACTATAGATCCATCCCCTGATTGATGCCTATATGGCAGCAGGCTTTCTCTCTTTTCTTCTCTCATTTACATCTTTTATCTGGTTGAGCATTGCACCTACTTTTCCCCAGGTTTGCCAGCAGAAACCAACATTGACTCCATAGACCAATGGTCCTTTCTCTTGTTGTTTTTGACCTAAAACTTTCAAACAAATCCATGAACTTTACAGTTGTAGCCACCCTTTGTTGGCAAAGAGAGAGCCCTTTCTGGTCTAGCGGGGCTAGATGCCAGATCGAAAGCTTGGTCTGCGGTTACCTTGGGATTGCCTTTTCTCAGCCTTGAGGTACAATCCTGAGTGTTAACCTATTGGCGTCATTGCTGAGGAACAAGGTGACAGATCTTCTCCAAGAAAGATTGTTCAAGTTGCAAATCTGATTGCTAATGGTGGACAACAATCAAACACATATGAAGGCTGAAACATCCTCCTGGCAACTCCACTATTCGAAATGGCGAGTTTCAAAGTATTGATGGTGGCTCCACTAGTTAAATGAATGACTCAGATGTTGTTTCTATTTATTCAAGGTATTCATGTATCAATTTTTCTAATCTTCCTAGTTTTACTATTAAATTACAGAAGGATGCATATATTTTGAGCAATGGCCCTAAATTCAATGGGGAAGATTTGACTTTGACTTTTGAACATATAGCAAATTTTAAAACATTTGTGAAAATTCTTAGAGTAAAAAAAGAAGATGTCTTCATCAGATTGTTCTTTGACTTGTTTCAAGGCAAATGTAGAATATGGATTAAAGGTTTTCCTATCAAATCTATTAAGTCATTTGCAGATTTTTTGCGTATCTTTCTTGAAACATGGATGGAGAAAGAGGAAGAATTCAAAATAGAGGTGGCCTCTCTTCAAGGCTTTAGAGAATGGGAAGGTATGTGCATAGATGATGAGGTATATGAGAAATTGGCTTCATCTCTTTCTTATTATCTCAAATCCTATCAATGTAGCCATGAAGTTAAGATTGATCTTTTGCAAGAGTTTGCCATTAAAATTGAAGAATATCTTGTTGATTTGGAGATCCAAATACAGTCCCAGGATCTGGACTGTCAAGTCCCATTCTTTGGGGACCTTTTTCAGTAGAAGGAAGGAAAGGTAAAGCCACCCTTTGATGTTTGCATTGATAGTTTGCAGCTGGAAGCATATGTTGAGGAGCTAGGGTAGCAGACATGGTCTAGTTTCTATGATCCTATTGTTGCATATATGGAATATTTCTTCAGTTTGAATGAAAAACCAGATTGTCATTTACATAGCCATAAGCATTGTGTGCATGTATGGCTATCAGCATTTCCAATTGTGTCTTGGTTCAAGCACTCCCTAGCATCATCGTTGCCACAGCTGCTTGATTGGTTGATTTGGCACTATAGCATCACTTCATCGAGTAATTTTGCAACAAAGTAGGGTAGGTTTGTACATAAACAAGCTACCCAAGGAAGCATTTCAGTATTCAGCATTCGTTTCAATTTCCTAATAAACAGGTTGTAGTATGTGTGTTTTGGGTTGGTATATGTTGTTCAGGTTTTCAATTATTGGTGATTGTATTGGTCCAATCAGCTATGCACTTGGTCTACAGTGTTCTTGACATCTCTAAGGAGCTTCCATCCCCAATAAGGCAAATGTTAGTTCCAACCTTTGCAGCCTGTCACCAGTGATCAAAATGGGTTTTTACTATGTCTGGTTTTTAGAGATGTTTTTTCACATGAGCTTTAGTGCAAAACATTTCATAAGTGTATTCATCAGAAGTGGTTCGGAAAGTGCATTCCAACGGTATATCACACTCCTGAAACCGGCTTATGGATCAGAAAATATGATCAAATGAATGATTGACTCAAAGATCTCCCAGTGCAGCAGTTCATGTATTTAAAGATCTTAAGGAAAAGGAGATGCAGTTCTTGGTAATTGAGAACCTGCTTCCAATTCATGGCAAAGGGCACTATACATTACTGAAAGTGATATTATTTTGAATGATAGAGATCTTTAGTTTTCTAAGGTGGCTAGACCATCAATGGCTATGCAGACATATCATCAAGCTCTACGTAGTCTGTTGAAGTGTCCACCAAATGGTTCAATTGTTCTTTACCATGCTATAGCACTAGCTATCCATATGCAATAGGATTTCAAGAGACTATTGGGGCCATCAAACCATAGAAGTACAAACCCTCCACTTACTCTGGTTCCTGGGAAGTGGGTTTGCAAGAAAAGTAGAACTAAAGGTAAAGTTCATTGTTGGTGAGGAGATTGCAACTTTTCTTGTTTCCTACAAATTTTTGTTGCCCAAGGCTTGGAAAGAATATTTTCATGCAAGCAAAAATGTTTCTTTATCAAGTATATAGATGTATGTTATAAAGTTTATTAATGATGTATTAATAGTAATATATGTGACAGAGACCATTAGTTAATTACTCATTTAAGTCAAGAGAGTTGAAAATATCAAGATGCACCTATGCTATGATGTGAAAATTAGATATTTAGACAATTCATGCCTATACTAAACGTAATTTCTTAAGGGGATATTGGAAAATGAAGAACAACATCAGTGATTGACACAGACATCTTACAACCAGCAACTTAGTTTTTGTATCAGTCCTTTTCTCTCACCAATATCAATGCCAAATTCAAATGATACAAAGGCTACAGGGTTTCTAGATATGTAGTCCACTGAAATAGGCAAGAGATGTATCACTTTGGATGATATGTTTTCAGGATGGTTTATTGAAATATGTTTTAGCTTCCTATGATGGAACCTAATAATAAATGGGCCATTATTTCTTCATATCAATCTTGGTATGAAGGATAGATAAAACTAAACTCAATTATGTGAAGTTTAATGAATTGGAATATTACCCAGATAATCCTATTATGGGTGATCACAAGATGAATTTTTGGGGCTACTCAACCATCAACTTCTTTTCTCCAATGATTCGATACGCTATTGCAGGTGTTAGGAATTGTGGATGAGATGCAATTCATGAATTTAAAATGCTTGTTAGAGAAGCACACAAGCATTGTATTGAGGTACTGATGGATGTTGTATTTAATTACATTGCTTCTAGGGCTGACTATCCTCACTCAAGAAAGTGATTGATCTGGTATATTATTCTGGTGCTAGAAGTTATGTGTTGGAGCCTTGTCTTCTTATTTGGAGGCACTCCATTTTTCTTAGAGCACAAGGCAACTGTCATTCTTGATTAAGGTGAACCTTATGGCAGCCTCACAGTAGGTTTTGAGTTGCTTGAGGCTCCAACACAATTATCACAAGTTGAGTTGGAGAGGTGCTTTAATGCAACATTCAACTCCTGGATGGGATCCTCACTTTTGTCATCAAATGAAGAGGATGGAGCTCTCATTGAATATTAGAAAGAAGGATACTCTTCATCATCAGAATTCTTGTTATATCAATCTGTTGTTAGTGAGTGTAAGGCCAGACATTCTAAACAATTTGTTGAAATTCCTGAACAACCTATAGTGCATGGCTCTAAGCTGCAGAAAGCACTGTCTGGTTTACTTAGACTTGGTGATGGTCCTAAGGCATTCACATTATTCTTACATTCTTATCTTTCATGACTTGAGAGCAATATACAAAGTATTTTGCCTTCCTTTCCATTCTACCCTGAAACTTATGCTACAAACCTAGCACAACTAGTTTTTCAGTCATTTCACAAGCAAGAAAGAAATTTTGCAACAATTTATGTAGATGCAGTAGAATATTCTGCAAAATTTTTTAAATGGGCTGAGAAAGAAATCAAACATTTTGTTAAGCTTGTGAATAAATACACATCCTTCTCAAATACAGAAGTGGTTTTTGTGCTGCCACAATGTGAGTGCAGGATTCTTTCTTGCTTTGTTCATTGTTGGAGAATGAAGGCTTGATATTATCTTCATATCTCTTAGAGTGAACTCAGATGTATTGGGAATGAGCTTTACAGGAAAACTTAAAGCAAGTTGAGGAGGATATCTGTGTTGTTACAAAAAGTGATGATTGCATTACCAATTAATGATATTCTTGTGAACCACACATCACGGATACAAAATGCTGCTAGTTTCATTTGTCACGTTATGATGTCTAATAGTGCATTCAAACTGGAAAAATGAAGGAGTAGTGTCTTCTCTTGGGGAGGGGAGTAGGAATGCAAAAAGGAAGCAAGGTGAAAGAGAAAGATAAAGGAATAGTGGATCAATAAAGATAAGCCCCTAAGGCAACTTTCAAAAATTACATTTTTTATTAAAGAATTGAGCACCCAAATGGCCAAGCTCAGCTCCAAATTCCATGCGCCCTGTAACTACAACACACAAGTCAAACATCAAGCCAAGCCAATCCAAGGAGGTGTATAGTGTGCACAATGCATCGAAATATGTTGTGAGTGGTGTCTCATTTGCTTCTGGTACTTTACAACTTTGTGGCAACTTATATTTATCACAGTTTATGCCAGCTTCGTCTGAAGCAAGATCGGCCTTGAAATGCATTGGTCAAAATGGATGGATCAATAGCTGATGGAAGGGAATCTACTTTAGTTTGTGTCCATTGCAGCAAACCTTCTTGACTTCAGTGTCCTAAATGCATTGAACTAAAACTACCATGCGCAAATGCTACTTTCTGTTCTCAAGATTGTTTTAAGGTGATGTGGAGCTCTCATAATTTTGTGCATACAGAGGTGAGATTTCCAACACTTAGGGTAGATAGCCCAGAAGAGCAGATTTCTATAGCGCTTAGTAGAGGCTAGTTATATTGCTTAAAAAAACGGCCAGACTCGAACTGCTTGACTTCCATATTTTTACTGGCTAGGGCCATTAAGACCTTATCCAATTTCCTCTAAGTGACTTGTTCTTGATAATATTGCAAAGCTGGATTGGGCATATGATGGAATATTGAAAGTGGAGCCAACGAGTGATTTACAAAATACAGTCGAGATTAAGACTCCAGAACAAAGAGAAAGGATGAGAGAGACATGCAATATTGTCAAAGAGGTCCTTGATGCTGCTACCAGAGCTGTCAAGCCAGGAATAACCATAGATGAAATTGATCGAGTGGTCCACGAGGAAACTATTGCTGTGAGTGGATATTCATCCCCATTAAACTATCACTTATTTCCAAAGTATTGTTGCACATCTGTTAATGAGATTATCTACCATGGCATCCCAGATGCTAGGATATTGGAGGAAGGTGATATTTGTGAATCTGGATGTAATTTTCTATTACAATGGTGTCCATGGCGATCTGAATGAGACTTTTTTCGTTGGAAAAGTTGATGATGCTTCTCAACATCTTGTTCAGTCTACATATGAGTGTTTGGAGAAAGTGATAGCTATAGTGAAACCATGAGTAAGATTTAGTGAAGTGGGAGAGGTCATTAGTCAACATGCTTCAATTTCAGGGGTTTCTGTGGTGAAATCCTATTGTGGGAATGCTATTGGCAAGCTCTTCCATTGTCCACCAAATATACCTCACTATGGATGAAATAAAGTTTTGGGTATCTTGAAAGCTAGATAGACATTCGCCATTGAGCCCATGATCAATGCAAGAGTATGGTGTGATAGAACGTGGCCAGATGGATGGACTGTTGTGACAACAGATGGCATAATTTCTTAGCCATAAAATCAGCAGTTGTTTCAACATCCCAGATTTCTAGCGATGACACCTTCAGCAATTCGAGTGCCAGCAAACCAATTCCTCTATTTTAGTGTAATTTAATTTAATTCTTAAATTTTAATTTATTTTATTTTACCGCATAAACATATGTGGTTGTTTGTTTTTTATTTTTTTATTTTGATTCCTATGCTTAGGGAATCACAATTAATATGTAATGGCGTATATACAGGATGATTTTTAAAGATGTAAGGGTTCGATTTTGCAGCAGAGTGAGGCTGCTTTGGACTGTGTAAAGCGTTTTCTGAATATTATTTTTAATGGAGAAGTTTCTGCCATTTAGATTTGGGATCCATCATGGTGTTTAATGTCCAGCATGTTTTTCTTGTAAATTCACTTACATACTTTGTTTTTTCTACTAATTCTTGTTACAACATTATCTAAGAGAACTGTTAGGAATCCTTCCATGCATGATGCTCCTTTCACAATGATTTTGTTGTTAATTGTAGTGGTTATATTTGCAGAATCCATCTTCTGTTAGATGCTCTATTGAGTAATCCTATGTTTCTCTTTCTTCTAATGCTGCCACTTTAGATCCATCCCCTGGTTGATGCCCGCAGGGCAGTGGGCTTTCTCCTCTTTTATTCTCTCATTTACATCTTTTATCTAGTTTAGCATTGTGCCTACTTTTCCCCAAGTCTGTTGGTAGAAACTAGCATCAACTCCATAGCCCAATGGTCCTTTCTCTTTCTATTTTCAACCCAAAACTTTCAAACAAATGCATGCACTTTATAGCTAGCCTAAGATTCATTTATTGCAACCACCCTTCGTTGCAAAAGAGAGAGCCCTCTCCTGTCTGGGAGAACTAGATGCCAGATCGAAATCTTGGTCTGTGGTTACCTTGGCATTGATTTTTCTCATCCTTAAGGTACAATCCTGAGTGCTAACAGAGGGATTGAACCTCTCCCCCATGGATGACTTCAAAAGTCAATACAAAAACACCAGTATATTCATCGAGAGGCGCGACTTCTTCCTTTGTATTGTTATACTCTTCCTTGACATTTCCAATGGCCTAATCCTCCAAGAATTGGGTAACTACTACACTCATCATGTGTATCCATTGTGTACATGTCTTGGGGGTATGCCCCCAAGATCTAAAAAAATTGAAATGGTAGAAGAAAAGAAAGGAGAAAATGCAGTAAACAAAACCACAAATTTTTTTTTTATTAGAATAGAGAATAAATATAAAAGACACATTGTGGTGGATAATATGTCCTTTTACAAAATGTTACTTGTTACTTATATAAAAATATCTCATGTGAAATTATTTTCCATTAGCTAAAATTTTTTTTTTATGGAATTTGATTTCGTTTCCCGGTTTGAGAGATATGAGCAATTGAAGTTACACATGTCTGGAACCTTGCACGACCACGTGTACCATGATTTTTTGCAATCATTTTCCCACTCCACAGGTTATGAAATTTCAAGTGTCTTATATGAATGGAAATATCTCTTCAATACCTCAAATGTGTCTTTGATGGAATTTGATTTCATCACCTGTGGCATAAGTTATCAACAAAGTTGTAGTAAGAGGTCTATAATGTTAAAGAAGCCTTTACAACATCTCATTGGATAGGAGCATCTACAGCACCCATGACCACTTTTTCTACAAGTATTCAACACGTTTATAGTTCAAGTACATATCTAATGTGGCCTGGTTCTATACCCCACCTAGAATCCATGAGTTTTTATATCTAGAGCAAAATTCAAAGCGGGTTCCCTTCGGAGACATGCCCCCCCACCTTGCTTTAGTAGGCACCTGCTTCACATTCAAAAATTTCAGCATATCAGCATCTGGCTTGGTTTCTTTGGATACACGTCCTCCCACCCTAGGCTATGTAGGCACCTGCTACTTCATCAGCAATCAACATCAATATTACGGGTCAACCACATAAAACCTTTGTCATCGAAGTTCATTTTCTAGGCCACACATTGTTAGTATCATAGTTGGTCACAAGAATTACTGGGTATCTCTATCCTTAGATCTTCATTTTTCATAGTTATGGGTCATCCAAAAACCCATGCTTCATCAAAGGCCAATTGCTAGGCTACACATTGTTAGTATCACAGTTGCACACAAGCATTATTGGGTATCTCTATCCTCATATAGTTGTTCATCATGGTTATGGGTTAACCACACAAAACCTTCTCTTTAGTGGCTCTTTATATTCAACATAGGCTTCTTAAGAGGGAACTTCACAAAATGGGGACCATTGCTTCACAAGGATGCTTCGTAAGGAGGGAGGAATGATCTAAATGGAAAATGGAATCCACCCATAGTATTCATCCACCCATGGAATTTATCCATGGTATTCATCCACCCATGGAATTTACCCATGGTATTGTAAGTGGCATCAACCCATGGTATTGAAAGTGGTATCCACCCTTCGTATTCATCCTCCAATGGTATTAATCCACTCATGGAATTTACCCATGGTATTTACTGACCCATGGAATTTACCTGTGGTATTGTAACCATAAAAGGTTATAAGTAACAAGCCACATTTTGTAAAAGGATAGATTATCCACCACAATGTAGCTTTTACAGTTATTCTCTTTTTTAATAAAAAAATTATTTGTGGTTTTGTTTGCTATGTTTTCTCCTCCCTTTTCTTTTGCCATTTCAATTTTTTAGATCTTGGGGGCCTCCCCCCAAGATCCGGATCAATCCTTCTCCACAGCAAGAGTGAGTCCGCAAAGTTCTCAACTAAGTTACCTTCCACATCGTGCTTGATGAACATAGTGATATCATGTGGAAGAGCCCTAGTATAATAATCAACATTGATAGAATCATCAAGAGCCACATATGTTGGAAACTTATTCAAGATAGTACTAAATTGTTGGTTCAAATATTTGACCTTATCCTTCTTATGGCACTTTAGTGTGCTTAATTCAATGAGGAGCATGGATAGTGTCATATCTTTGGATAACTCCTCGAAAAAGGTTTTCTAGAATTGCTCCCAAGTTAATATGGAGGCCACTGGCAAGGAGCAATACCACATTGCAGCCTTATTATCCAGGGTATGAGGGAATAACCTGCAAGCCACAACATCCTATTGCACTCTCATCATTTTCAAGGCTAAGTAAAAATTAATGATATGATCTTTAGCTGTGGTTCCATTTTCGTGGTCAAACTCCAGAATTTGTGTCTTAGGGTGAGGGGGCATATCATGAAGGGGACCTCTGATGCCTAAAGGGGATTGGGCCATCCAGGCTAAATGTTGTCAACGGTTAGCTCTTGGTGGCGTAGGGAATATGACATGATTGGTGATTCCCTTAGAATCACTTTCATTTCCCGAACTAGACCCTTCACTGTTGTGAGGTGGTTGTCTACCATTACCTCGAGGGACCCTCAAATGTCCTAAACCCCTTAATTTCCTGACATTTATGAAGTTTCCCAAGATCCTCTAGAACTTGATAGGCCACTCATTATGGGGAGGATATACATTGTAAAGATTAATTTGCTTTTTGATATTCTCATAATTTCCCTACCCCTAGTTCACCTCAGGGTTTCCCCTCAGCGGTTGATCATTGACCCAAGTATTTTATAGCAACAGTTGATTATTTCCCTATGTATTCCCCTACCATGGTTGATTATTATCTCCCGTGACTGTGCTCCTTGGTCCTTCCCTCTCGAATGTTGGGAGGATTTCCAATCCTTCAATCGAGATTCTTTCAACAACATCCACATAATCATCCAAAATCATCCCAATAAAATGTGATACTGAATTAACCAGGATTCCTTAACGGGTATGGTGAGGTTTGGAAGTGCATTGGTTAGGGAGAGAGCTCACAGTAGGGATGCACATCAGACCTCTAGCAAACTTCCGAGTGATAGGACGCAAAGCCCTCAACTGGTCATATGTGACTTCATAGAGAGGATTTTCCTCTTCCAACAGGGCATCTGTTATAGCTTCAAATCTCACTCTTGAGGTTTTTGAAGCTCCACTCATGGCCTAGGGAAATCCCTCCTTCCAGATCTAGTCCCAAATCCAAAAAAGTAGTGTTTTTTCCCTATACGCGACATTTCCCTGAGATAAACGCGTGTATACGCAAGTCTGTGTATACCCAACTCGCGTATATGTATAAAAACACTTAAAAAATATAAATCTCCGTAATTTCAAGCAGAGATCACGGGTTTTACCTGTTGATCACCTGTTAGTGCCTGTGGCCCAACTATTCCCAACGAATTCCCAACTAAAAAACTACTTTCGGAGAAGTATAAAAACGCTTCTATGGGAAGGCCAAGGGGAGGAGAGAAGAGAGAGAAAGATTGCTATGCTGAGATTTCCCTAACTAGGTCTAAAGATCCTTATGCCTCCTGCACTTCCCCCATTCTATAGGAAACCCTTGTTTCCTTGTGTGCGTTGATGATTTCATACTACTTGAGAGATCATGGAGTAAGTCATGGAAGGAGTTTGTTAAAGGCTTGAGACTGGACGAATCCGGG
>APFE031378001.1:0-18990 GCA_000404065.3 Pinus taeda
GTTCTGACTCATAATTGGAACATGCATCTGATTCTGAAACCTTTAGCTCAGCCACTAGTGACTGCTTGGCCCGACACTCACTTGTGTTGTGAGTGGAGCTCTTACGGAACTCACACCACTTTCCTGTGTCCTTTTTCGGCTTCACGACGCTATTCTTTGCTTTCAGCTTTGGTGGGTTGTCTTGGGCTACCCCTCCTTAGCTTTTTGCTTTGTTCTGCGATTTGGGGGCACCTTTCCCTTGCTTCAGATTCGCAGATCCAAAGTCTCACTTCTTTTGTTTAAACTTTTTCTCGACCTTGACGGCATATCGATATGTCGTGTTGAGCGAGGGGATGTTCAGGAATTCTAATTCTTTTTGGATGTACTTGTGCAGGAAGCCATGGTATTTGAGTACCAAATGCTGCTCTGAATCCCTGATACTCAATTTTGTGCGAAGGGTATGGAAAATATTGGTAAACTCTGGCACGTCTTGGTCCCTTCCCTGTCGCAACATGGTCCACTTTATGTATTTATCCTCATAGCTTCCGACAGGGTAGTACTGCTCCTTGATGGCATCCCGGAATGAATCCCAAGTGGGTGCGGATGAAAATAGTAAGCCTGTACTTTCATCCTTCTACTCATGGTAGGTTTCCCACCAGTCCTTGACATGGGGGGTTGCTTTGAGAAGAGCGAAAATAATCTTTTTCCGACTAGAAAAATCATGAACAAAAAAATAACCCTCTAGTAGATTTAACCATTTATCGACGACATTTGCGTCTATCTGACCCTCAAATATGTGGATTTCAAAATTAACTTGTACCTTAAATGGTGTGGCATTTCAAGAGTAGTTTCTGGAAGCCGATGTGTTGCCCCTGGGTAGCCACTGAAGGATCTGGGCAAAGTTGTCCATCATCATGTTCCTTTGTCGCTCGAGGGCTTCTTCGAGCAAGATTTTGATAGGACCTCCTGTCCCCTCGTCTTTCTTTTCATCCTCCATGGGAGGCCGTTGGGATTTACAAGGCTGGTCTTGCAAAGGTTCGACTAGTTCAAGCCCTACCTCCTTATATCTTGACCTCGTTGGGGACATGCAAAGAAAAACAGAGAAAAAGCAGACCACTCTGATACCACTGATCTAGATTTAAACAGGAACACAACAAATTACAGAGATAACCATAAACACAGATATGCAGCGGAAATAATGATTCATTTCATTAATTTAAAATACTGAAATATGCTTACAAACAGCAATGGAAGTAAACCAGCTAGGGCGATGGTAGCTTTTCTCTGAGAAGAGATCTGGCGACTATATGCCTCTGAACTGTGTTACAATGAGGCTCAAAGGCCTATTTATTGTTAAGAAACAATGGAAAACCCTAAACATCAAAAAACCTAACCCTAGAAGATGAAATGCCAAATTGTGGGCCCCGTTTGGGTAAATTGGTACATCAACTTCCCGGGGTCGTAACTTTGGCATATGATCTCCGTTTGAAGCACACAGTATCTTGTTAGAAAGATCTATCTGAGAACTACAACTTTGCGAATAGCAACATCGGTCCATGGACCCATATTGCTCCTATTTTTCCTAAAAAACGTCATTTAGGGCCTCAAAACGGCTCCGAAAGTTCAGGACCCGAAAACTGCTAAAAATAGTAAACTTGCTATAATTAAGGAAACTGAAAAGCTGAAAGAAACAATGGTGGGGGTCCAAGTGGACTTCGAAGGTGGCCACCAATATCCACCTGGATCACAAAATCTATCAAAGATTGTTAATACTCACCACTAGATTATTAGAGGATATTTCAATATAATTAAATCCCTACAAGAGAAAAAAGGAGGAATAAGAAATTTCTAGGAAGACACCCAACGCTTCTTAAATCTTCCTCAATCCTCTAAGCTAATTGACATAGAAGCCCATAATGGCCTCTACACTTGGAACAATATAATAGGTTGACTGGATCAAGTCACCTCAAACTTAGACAAATTCCTAATTTATGAAAGCCTTCTCCTCATTGGTTTAAATCTTCAGGCCAACATCCTACCAAGTCAGGCCTCAAACCGTTGGCCTATCTAGTTGTTCATATATTATGGTGATACTTCCCGAAACAAGCCCTTTCGATTTGAGGCATTTTGTATTAGGCACCTAGCCTTCAAGAACAACATCAAAAAATGGTGGCAAGAAATTGACTCCCTAAAGGGAAACTCTATGTACAAGGCAAGAAATTAACTCCCTAGAGGGAAAGGCTATGTAAAAGTTCCACCAAAAGTTGAAAGTAATCAAGAAAAACCTTAAGTGATGGAATGCATAGGAATTTAGCAACATGTAAGAACACAAAAATCAACTAGAATATGAAATGAAAGCAGTTCAGTAATAAATTATGGATAAAGGAAAAACATAATCCCTCACCATAAAAGAGATCAACCTAAAAATATAGTTGAATGAAAGGTTGCATCAAGAGAAGATTCTGTGGAGGAAAAAATCAAGGATATAGTAGCTTAAAGAAGGAGACAAGAACACCAAATTCTTGCATGGATCTTTGATACAACACAAGCATAGAAACATAATCATATGCCTTAAAAACTGCCAAAATCAAAGATTGGAAGGGCATGAAAATATAACCCAAGAACTCCATATCTACTTCCACAGTCTTTTCATAGAACCCATTAAAGACCAAAATCCAACTATAAAAAAATCGCAGTTCACATTCCAAATATAGTAACTTAGGAGAAAAAAAATGCTAATGGGGAAATAACTAAAACAAAAGTGGAAGAAACATTCATGAACATGCCTAGGATTAAAGCCCCATGCCATGATGGGTTCACAATATCATTTTTTCAAGAATTTTGGGATATCTTGAGAAAATAATTTTCTCAATTAGTAGAATACTCCCAAAAATCACAAGATGTGCCCAATGCCCTAAATGCCACCTTCTTAACTCTCATAACCAAGCATTCCCAAACAGATTCCCTGCATACTTTAGACATATATCCCTTTGCAATGTCATTTACAAAATCATCTCAAAATTCACCACAAACCAAATTAAGCCTCTTCTTCCCCTCATAACCTCCCAAGAGAAATCTAGCTATGATGAAGGAAGGAAAATTTTGGATAGCATAATCATCGCCCAAAACAAATTCATTCTCTGTTTGCCAAAATATCTCTAGGCATGATTATCAAGTTGAAAATGTTAACGGCTTTTAAAAAGCTCAATTGGCATTATATTTCTCAAATGTTAAAAGCCTTTGGTTTCCAAGACTCATGGGTCTCCTAGGTCTACGACTCCATTTCCAAGCCTTCTTCTTCATCCTTATTACTGTATCACCCTCCCCTACCTTCTTCCCATCCAGAGGCATTCAACTGGGAGATCCTGTTTCACCATATTTATTTCTAATCATGGATGAAGGCCTAGGCAAATATATAAAGCATGTCATTTCCACTAGCTTCCTAAAAGGCCTATCTAATAGTCCCAACTTCCCACCATACTCTTACCAATAATTTGTTGATGATATCCTTCTCATGGGTCCATCATTCATTAAAGAAGAATCGACTTACAAATCCATTCTCTCATATTTTACTAATGCCTCGGGAGTTGACATCAACCAGATCAAAGCACATTTTTTTTTCTTCAACACCCCTACACCTATCCATTCCCACATTTTTAGATTTCTTGGCTTTCATTTGAGCTCCCTTTTAGCCAAATATTTAGGCATCCCTCTTGTCAAAATCCATTTGTGCATCAAGGTTTGGGAAGACTTGCTCACCAAGCTAGAAAGAAAACTATTTTGTTGCACCTTCAAAGCCCTTAATTTCTCCGGTAGATCCACCCTTCTTAAATATTTTCTTCATGCTCTCCCCTATACTCCATCTCATTCCTGGTTTCTTTGAAAAACATGCTTAAGAAATTCGCTCCATTTTGGGAAAAATTATGTAAGTTAAAATAGTAAGAGGTCTTGGCCTCAAGGACCTATAAATCCTAAGTAATGTAATGGGAACAAATACTTAGTGGAAGTGGCTTAAAAACCCTAATTCTCTATGGAGTGAAACATGGAAAAGAAAATAGGTTCTTGATGTAAACAACAACCAAATTATCAAATTCTAGGGAGAAATAAAGGGGCCTTACCTTAGGAATAGGGCCTAGAACAACAAGAATTTTATACAAAACCACAACTTTTGGGAATACGCAGTGGAAATATTGCCTTATTTTAGGAGGATTTGTGGCAACAATAGCCTAGAGTAGAACAAAATGTAGACGTAATTATTCCCAAATGAGAGCTATAGCAACAAAACAAAATATTTGTCCGAGATTACCAAAACAATACCACATAAAAACCTCAATTAAGGTTACGGGACAAGGGAAGCCAAGTAGACTCCAACATTAATGCAAATTATTACAGATACTTGTATAAGGATTTGGAGCATAGAAAGATTAAACATTTAAATGTGACATATATTCTCAGATGGGGACAAAACAAAAAATGACATTTCAATATTAAGGAGGCCTAAAACATATTGGCGACTCAACAAAACACTTAGAGGATAATACATGGAGAAGGCTATGGAAGGTGCCACATTGACCCAAAATATCACTCTTCATTTGGTTTCTACTCAATAACAAAACATTAACCTAGGATAAGCTCCAAAAAAAAGGCTTTCAAGGCCCTGCACATTGCCACCTGTGTTACTTAGATAATGTACAATGGAAAACTTGTTAAATGATTGCCAATTTTCCATGGAAATATGGGATCAGGAAAAAGTCACATTTAGGAAAAGTTATAGAAACAAAACCAATATAAAGAAAACATTGGAAGATTGGAGATATGCACCCTTCAAAAATTCAATAATAAACAGAGTCTAACAAAACTTTCTAGGATTCATAGTTTGGGAAATTTGGAGGGAGTGAAACCACAGAATATTCAAGGATACCACAAGGCCTTTGAATTTGGTTTGGCAAAAAATATTGGATAAAATTAAATAAAATATTCTCATCTCCACATGGAATGCTCGTGATTGGGACAGTGAGCTAGTTGAAGCTTCCATTCTCACTCTCTTAGGATTGCATCAATCAATGGTAAAAAATCATGCTACTATAACTCCATGCACCCAAACAAGCTCGAACCATTGGCAGTATTTGCCAAATGGCTTCATCATACTCAACTTTTATGTAGCATCCAAGGGAAACCCACGGCCTGCAATGTTGAAAATGCAACAAGAAAATCCTGATTTAATTTTGTCTTTGAATTAAACTAGGAATAAAATTGTAATTTAACATCACAAAACAACTTGTACGAGTTAGCTAAGTTAATTTTACTTAGTTGGCTCAGTTAATCCGAGTTAAGGGTCTAACTGAGTCATATAGAGTGTCTCCTACTTTATAGGATCCCTAGTTGAGTTTATTTTGAGTTGTAATTAATTAATTCAGTTTAACTGAGTGAAATTCAGTTAATCTAGTTCCAACTGATTGAGGAACTAGTAGGAGGTCAGACAATGGGGTGTTGCTTCATGTGTTCAACCAATTAACTAATGATTCACTCACAAATAACTCATGCATGTCAAATCTGAGAGTTACCGAGTTGAGATTGGAGTTCAAGGGCAGTGTATTATCAGTTGTATAATCATCTAAATTGTACAGGTGGTGCATGCAGTTAGAGGAATGCCTATGAGGATTGCACAATTCATATTGAGGAATTTCCCTAATTAATAGGGGGTTAATTCCCAAGGAAATAGGGACTTGGTAAAGTGAGAAGTTGGTTAAGCATTGGCCTAGGCTTGTCCAGGAAGCTATGAGACATATAGAGATAGTTCAAAGGTTGCTTGAGCTTGAGCAAAGCATTGTAATCTTCTCAAATTTTTTGATTAATGCAATATACAGGTTGCAAGGGTTTTTAGTTGTGGCTTTCCCCAGGAAATCATTATGTAATGTGTTGATTTAATTCTTTCTCTTGTATGCTTCTTGGTCTTGTGATAATTTAATTATTTTCATTGATGAGTTGAGTAGAGTCAAGTATTTTGTTTTAGAAAATCACATAAGCAATTTGAATCTACAAGGAATTTATACACAGTGTCAGAGAAGGAATCACTCTAGAAGAGGAGAATATGAGTTTTTATTTTGTAGTTGAAATCGAATTTGTAGTATGATTCTTCAGAGCCAGCAAGATGTCATGCTACAAATTGAGACTCGAATATGCCCTTGAGGGTAGTTCAAACTATATTGTTTGGAAGGACAGGATGGAGGTTGTGTTGGAAGACAATGGGCTGAAGGAATTCATAGACAATGATATTCCTAAGCCTCCAACAACATATGCTCAAGATCTGGCAGAGTGGAGGAAATGTGTTACAAAGGCGACAAGGATCATACTAGAAGGATTTTGATATCATATTGTCTCAAACCTCCACAAGAAGGATACATCATATGTAATGTGGCAAGCCTTGATTGACTTGTTTCAAAACAACGGTGACCACAGGAAGATGGAACTGAAGGACAAGATTTGGAAGATCAAGATGGAGAAGGGCAACACAATACCACAATACTTGAGAAGGTTCACCCAATGTCAAGATGAGTTTGGGAGTGTCGGTATCATAGTTGTTGAAGCTGATATGATCCACTTATAGGCCTTCCCAAGTGTTGGCATAACTACCAGGATTCGGTAAATGGAAGGCATCATCTAACAAAGTGGGAGCGTTTGTGGTATGACTTGGTGCAAGAAGAGATAAGGCAGAGCACCAAATATGGAACCTCATCCAAGCATGATGATGACGGGAATTGTGCCTCAGATGGAAAGGCGAAGAAAGGGAAAGGAAAGAAATTCCAATCCAGAGGATATTTCGATTAGGGTGGCAAGAAGAAGGACTTGTCGAAGATTAAATGTTTTCACTGCCATGAGTTGGGACACTATGGCACAAAGTGTCCACATAAGAAGGCTAACAAGAAGCCCTCGGGAGGAGCGTCAAGAGAAGCTCTTGCTTCACAATTCAAGTTGGATTTCACCCTCATTGCTTGCATGGTGACATCGGTTATGGGTAGTGTGTGGTATCTGAATAGTGGAGCCTCATTCCATATGACCGAAAACAAAGATTTTTTCAATGACTTGGTGGAGAAGGACCTCCAGATACACATTGAGATGGGAGATGATGGAAGGTAAAGTGCAACCAGAATTTGTACTGTTACTTTTTAGAGGGATTTTGGTTCTCCTCTTACATTAAAATATGTCATTTATGTTCCGAGAATGAAGAAGAATTTAGTTTCAGTTCCTATGTTGGAGGACCGTGGCTACAATGTGTTTTTTTATAAAAGGAAAGGTTTTCCTTTGTCACATAGCCTGAGTACAAGTGAAGTGGATCGACGTTCGAGTGAAGAACCTCTACAAATTGGATGTAGAAGATTGTGCAGCATTGAACACAAAAGAAAAGAAGGTGTAGAGCTGAGACATCAGTGAATTATGGCATAGAAGATTGGACCATCTTCACCCTGTAGCTTTGAAGATCATGAAACAAATTTCTATAGGACTTCCCAAGGGTGCACTAGAGCAGAGAGATACATGAAAAGGGTGTACATTGGGGAAGTGCACCAAAGCCACCTTTCATGATAAGGACAATTGATCACAAGCGATCCTTGAAAGAGTTCACTCATATGTGTGTGGACTATTCTCGGCATCTTCCCCGACCAAGCACATGTATTATGTAATATTTGTAGATGATTTCTCACATAAGTGCTAGATTTTCTTCATGCAAAAAAAAGATCATATGTTCTCTAAAATTTCTGAATTTAAAGCACTTGTTGAGAAAGGCACTGGCAGAAGTGAAGCCTCTTAAGAGCTATAATGGTGGAGAATATGTGTCAAATGAATTCAATAACTTTTGTGCATGAGAAGGAATTCAACAAGAGTTAATAGCACCCCATAACCCACAACAGAATGGGGAGGTTGAAAGGAAGAACAAAATTACCGTGGGAGTTGCACAGGTGATGTTACATGCTTAAGGCCTGTTGTTGCACTTGTGGGTTGAAGCATCCAACACAACTGTGTATGTGTAGAATATGAGTCCTCATCGGATTCTCAAGATGAGTACGCCAAAGGAATCTTTTTCAAGGATGAAACCATATGTGTCACACTTCAGGATCTTTGGTTCATCAATTTATTGTCATGTTACAAAGGATACAAGGAAAAATTTAGAACTAATAGTTGAGTTGGGCATATTTGTGCCATACACTGATAAACCTCAAAACTATCAAGTGTACCTACCATCTCACAGGATGACTTTGGTTCATAAAGATGTGAAATTCGATGAAGAGAATGCCATGATATGTTCCCTTGAGAGGGAGATTCAATTACATGCAGATGAGGATATTTTATCTCCAAAGGAAGAACCTCAAGATGATGTGGAGCAACCACAAGTAGAGGAGAAGAGAGTGGAAGCACCCACTCATGTAGAGACTTCCAAAGAATGAATTTCACCAGAGAAGCTGACATATGGATGCATGATTCTAGAGAGAATGTGGGAGGCACCCACATCACACCGCAGGCAGAGGAGGTCGCCAGATCGATACACTAGCTACATGGATCTAATGAGCGAGAGTGTAGAGATTGAGCCATCCTCATTCGAGGAAGTAATTCAGTAGCCATTATGGGTTGATTCCATGGTAGATGATTATGACTCCATTATCATAAATAGTGTTTGGGAAGTGGTACCAAGACCATCAGACAATTTAGTGGTGAGTTCCAAATGGCTTTACAAGGTAAAGCAAGCAGCAAATGGGAGTGTCGAGAAACACAAGGCCATGTTTATGGCTAGAGGGTTCTCTCAGGTGGAGGGAGTTGATTACGAAGAGACATTTTCTCCAGTAGCAAAGTACTCTGCAATCGTATCTATTCTAGCACTTTCGACGCATATGGGATGGAAGATACATCAGATGGATGTAAAGACAACATTCCTCAATATACTGATTGAGGAAGAGGTGTACATTGAGCAACCGGAAGGATTTGAGATGTTCAACAGAGAGTTGCATGTGTGCAGACTCAAGCGAGCATTCTATGGATTGAAACAAGAACCCTGTGCTTGGTACACCATGATTGACAACTATTTCACCAGGTCGGGCTTCATCAAAAGTGAAGCAAATGCAAACCTTTACCATATTGTGGTTGAAGGTAAATTATTGATTATAGTATTATATGTCGATGATTTAATTCCAACACGTGATGAGAAGTTGGTCAAATCTTGCAAAGAGTATCTTACAAGAGAATTCGAGATGAAGGACCTTGGGCTTGTTCATTATTTCCTCGATATGGAAGTATGACAAGAAGATGAGGAATTATTTGTATCTCAGGGAAAGTATGCCAACAACATACTGAAGAAGTTCCACATGGAGAGCAGCAAACCCATGGAGACTCTTCTAGCAGGAAATTGAAGGAAGGAAGATGTTACTTCAGGTGAAGTAATGGAGGCTAATATTTACAGGAAGCTTGTGGGTTCACTTATGTATTTGGTGGACACACGACTGGACATATATTTTGCAGTTAACCAACTTAGTCAAGCAATGGTTAAGCCAGCCGAACTCTATTGGAAGGTTGTTAAACATGTGTTGAGATACCTCAACAACACCACTGAGTTTGGTCTTTGGTACATATGGATAGAGGGAGTGAAGCTGCAAGGCTTCATAGATGTAGATTGGGTAGGGAGTCCATCCGACATGAAGGGAACTTTAGGGGGAATCTTCAGTATTGGGTGAGTAGCAATTTATTGGTACAACACAAAGCAGAGATCAGCTGCACTCAGTTCGAAAAAATCAGAGTACATGATTGCTATTCATGAAACTTGTGAGGCTATATGGATGAGGAAAATCCTTGTTATTTGTCAGCAGATGGATCCTACAATGATTTACTATGACAATTGGAGTTGTATCAAACTCTCTGAGGATCCAGTTTTCATGTTCGGTCCAAGCATACCTAAATTCGGTATCATCATCTACAATATTGTGTGCAGAGGAGAATCATGTTGTTGGAGTAAATTCCTATAGAGGAACAAGATGTAGACATCTTGAGTAAGGCACTATCAAGAGGAAAATTTGAGTTCTGTAGAGGCAAAATTGGGGTATCTGATAATCCATTTCTTGTTGAGAGGGAGTGTTGAAAATGAAACAAGAAAATCCTTATTCAAATTTGTCCTTGAATTAAATTAGGAATAAAATTGTAATTTGACATCACAAGACCATTTATACAAGTTAACTAAGTTAATTTGACTTAGTTGGCTCGGTTAATTTGAGTTTAGGGTCTAACTTGAGTCATGTAGAGTGTCTCCTACTTTATAGGATCCCTATATGAGTTTATTTTGAGTTGTAATTAGTTAATTCAGTTTAACTGAGTTAAAGTCAGTTAAACTAGTTCCAGCTAATGGAGGAACTAGTAGGAGGTCAAACAGTGGGGTACCACTTCATGTGTTCAACCATTTAACTGATGATTCACTCATAATTAACTCATGCATGTCATATTTGGAAGTTACCTAGTTGAGATTGGAGTTCAAGGGAAATGTACTATTAGCTGTATAATCATGTGAATTGTACAAGTGGTGCATGTCGTCAGAGGAAGGCCTATGAGTATTGCACAATTCATATTTAGGAATTTCCCTAATTAATAGGGGTTTAATTCCCAAAGACAACACAAGGAAATAGGGACTTGGGCAAGCAATAAATTGGTTAAGTATTGGCCTTGGCTTGTCTATGAAGTTGTGAGACAGATAAAGATAGTGTAGAGGTTGCTCAGGATTGAGAAAAGCATTGTAACCTTCTCATATTGTCTGACTAATGCAATATACAGATAGCAGGGTTTTTTATCTATGGATTTCCCTAGGAAATCATTGTGCAATGTGTTTATTGAGTTCTTTCTCTTGTATGCTTCGTGATTTCGAGATCGTTTAATTGTTTCCGCTGATGAGTAGAGTAGGTTCAAGTCTTTTGTTTTAGCAAATCACATAAGCAGTTTGAATCTATAAGGAATTTCTACATGCAAGTTATGGTGGAGTGTTCAAAAGTGAAATATGAGAAATACAACATGTTTATGTTGGATCTATTGACCATGACACCAAAAACACAACAAAGCTTTATGAGATTGAACTAGGAAACCTAATTACAAAGAGATTAGGTATTGATATGTTGATTGTAAAAGGGGATTCAACCATAATCATCAATATGCTCAAAAAATCCAACATGGCTCTAATCCAGCCAAGGTCACACAGAGTTGGAGACTATTGGCCAGCCTAGAAAATATTGTAGAGTAGCTGAAAAACTTCACGACACTCATCCTTTAACACATATTAAGAAAAGTAAATAAGTTAGTGGACAAGCTTTCAAATGAGGGCCTCAATCACAATTCAAATAATTTGGACCCATGTAGGATGTAGCTCACATTAGAGAAACTAAAAGAAAACTTCCATGATCTAGCGTAGTAACATACGATTCCCCACGGAGAGCATGCTTTAACATCCCATCAAGTTGACAATGACATCCCTAACAAAAAGTGGTTCCCCATATATCTATAGGTGCTCTAATGTAGGTCCCTATACCTCGCAATGAAATGAATCAATGTGGCAGCAAGCACGATCCTAAAATCATGAATGGTCACTGCAGAAAATCCACTTGAGCATGGAACCCAATGATTTTTGTGTCATCGATCAAGTACATCAAATCTTGGCCATCGATCAAGCACATCAAATCTTTTTGGTCGAATGAGCACATCAAATCCTAGCCATCAATTATGTGGTACAAATCTCAGTCACTCATCATTTCCATTGGAACATTGTGATGGATCTATGAGTGCAAACCCATCTTCCCTCCGCTGATGTCAAGGGGGGTCGCATTCTACCCAGTTCATTGATCGCGAGACTCAATTCGCAAATTTCCATCAGATCTATTGTAACCCTACAATGGATTTGCAAATGTGGACCCCCCGACAACAAATAGTTGGCCTACCAATGGGTAGTAAATGTGTCAGGGTTGTATATGCCCATCGTTGGCTATTCTACTTGCTTAAATCCAACGGTGAGCATATACATCCCCAGTGCATTTACTTCCCATTGGATGGCCAGTTATTTTTAGCCCCCACTAACATCACAAGTCGAGGGGCTCTGTACTCTATCCAAATCATTGATCTTGTGGTGCAAATCAATGTCATCGATTGATGTGGTTCAAATAATGTCATTCAAATTGATCCATTGCCAAAATAGAAAGAGCAAGGGACTTGGTCCCATGGAAAGCAAAGGACTATAGATTGGATTTTTCCTATAGGTTCAAGGTTCTAGGAGAGATAGAACTTGCATATGATCTGTGGGAGTGTTGACTCTTCCAATTGTCGATTAACCTAATGCACTCATCCTATTGGCTATCGAGTAATAATGGAGCCCCTAAAATCATTCTTCCTCGACCGCCCAATGAGATCTCCATGTCAATTTTGTCTAATTGTGACCACATATATTCAAGTTCCAACCCTTGAGTAAGAGATCCTCATCCTTTATAGTGGAACTTGGCGGAAAAACCAAAACTTGGTGGTATCAAGGGAATTCATAATGGAGTATATCAATAACGCGACCCACACACTAGCACCATCCAAGCAGTCATTATGAAGCCAAGAGGTTGAGGATACTACAATTATTTTATGGCATGGGAGGAAATTGAATGTGAGATGAGTGAAAAAGGATTGGAGGCTTGGAAGCTCTTCCTTTTGGATTACTCTATGTTTTGGTCCATCCACTCATGTAGCTATTTCCATGTAAATAGTTTGATATGTTTATGGTTTAATCTTTTTTATTAGCAACTCAAAACAACAAGGGAAACTTAAAATCTTTATGTCTATGTTATTGGTCTGGCCTTCCTAGCAGCAAACTAGTGAGCATCATCTATGTTGTAATTTTGAATTTTTTTAGTTAATGTAATCCTTCTAATCTTATAAAAAGAAGAAAATTATATTTGTTATATAATTTTTTAGCTAAAATGTTATTGAAAAAAATTATGAAGTTTTATAAATTTCCTAAGAGGTATTATAAAGATATTTAAAAATAATGATTCAATATTTAAGGCTTTTGTGCATAGAATAGATAGTGACAAGGATCTTTGTTAAGACACTATGTGGTGAAAAGGTCACTGGTTCGAAACTCCATGGAAAAATATCCAGTAATGTTAAGAGTTGGTGTGGCCCATGTTAGGTGAAATCCCCGGGAAATTTTGACAACTTAGATGCCTCTAGATCGTGGCAACTCAAGCTAAGTTAGAAAATCAGAAAGACAAATTTTTTTTCTTATACTTGATAATTACTTGTGAGATTCTTGTGCTCTTATTAATTTTCTTATGTTCTTCTTTTATCTTAGTTCATCAAGCAATTACCAAAACAATAGCACAAAGATCAAGGACACCAGATGTAGGCAGACAGCCAGGCAAAACCCCAATATTGAGGAAAACCCAGTCAACAACTCTTCCTTCAATAGTTTTTCTGAGATAATCCAAGAATCTTGACTTAGACACAGACTTACTCCACACCAAGTCAACCCTTTCCTTTTTCAACAGATGATCACTTTCCAATATTGTATTCGACCTAGATGCAGTTGTAGAAGCAACAACACTTCGATGCAATAGTATCTTCGACCTAACAACTTCAATATTAATGTAACAGCTTTGACCTTGAAGCACTTAGCTCTTCGAACTTGAAGCAACACTTCGACCTGGATGCCATACTTCGACCTTGATGGTCGTACTTCGACCTTGATGTTGTACTTCGACCTTGATGTCGTACTTCGACCTTAATGACGTACTTCGACCTTGATGTCCTAGCCTAGAAAATCACACATTTGAGAAAGGAGATAACCCAAAACCTTTGATATTGCAATTCTCCTTCTTCCACTGCAACTTCACACTTTTTCACGGCTTCTTCTAGGAGATCAAACTTGTGTGAGTGACTTTTCTCCAAATAAATCTAACTGGCTCAAAATATAAGCTTCTAGTGAGGTACAATTACCTTTCTTAGGGCCGACTTGGTGTGGAGGTGACATAATTCATTTTTGACTCAAAAATAATTATTTTTACATTATTCAAAAGCCCAAGAAGGGTCTCTTTAAATGTACAATGACTCTATTGACTGAATAAATCCAGAATTCCTCAATGGGGACTTTGGACTAAACAAATGACCCAAGCATAATAAGTCATAATAATAATAATAATAATAATAAAATTTCTTTTTCATTTTTTTCATAAGTACATTTTATTGTGATTCAAATACAAGTATGAAGACCAAACCTAGTTACATTTTTCAACAAGCCAGAGGTTAAGCGTGTCAATCATCTCACGACTCACCTTACCTAACAAACAAACAAAAATATTTAAAACTTATGTTATATTCTCTACTCTCAAATATGAAAATTAACTATCATCTCATGCACACCTTCAATATAACTATACACACCTAAATGTAACTATTAAAAAACATAAATGGATGGTTCAACATGAAAATAGGTGGATTTTCTCATTTCCCATCCAAGATGGAGTTTCATTGAGGTTGGATACAATGGGAACATGAGAAAGTTTTCACTTGCATATTTAATAAAATTTTGTAAGGAGCATATTTTGAGTTGGATATAATAGGAATATGGAAAAGTTTTCACTTGTGTATATAAGAAAATCTTGTGGCGAGCATGTTTTGAGTATTTCACCTATTTATAATGGCAACCTCTCTTTAGTTAACAATAATGAAGGAGATTCAAAGTATGTAATTGTTATGACAAATATTTAAGTTCAAATCTTGTAAATGTGATTTCAACTTGTATAGTGTTTTTTGAGTATGACCTGTGGTTTCATTCTTTCTTATAAAAGAAATTGTCTACATTGGTTTGTATGCTTATATATATTCATATGAACAATGTAAGTTATAATTAACATATTATAATTTCAACATGGTTACAATAAATACAAGAATTAATTCATTGATCTACTTTCATTATCTATATATATCTATAAAGTCTTTTTTTTGGTAAGGTAATTATTCCATTATCAAAAATTCAAGCAAGTACAGAGAACAAATAAGTATTCAACACTACTCTTCCTCCAAGAATCCTTATAACTAGAATTTCAGACTATGTCCTAGGTATAGTGTAGATAAGAAAAATCTAATAAAGTCCTAAAAAAACATGCCTTAAGCGAAACTAATTTGGATAGAGTCAACCAATATTACAACTACATATACAGATGTTCAAACAAGCAATATTGCCAAAATAGAAACCAAAACCACCAAAAAATACTATGTTTATGGACCCAAACAACTAAAACAAAATAAGAGAGATAACGCCTTGAAGATATGCAATCAAAACTTGAAACTAAGAAATTGGAGGAGTCAATTTGGATAGGTCAACTATAGGGATATCAATTGGATGCTCCTTGGTTCCTACAATCGATTCCTTAGTGACGAATCTGTTGTATTTCTTTGCAATCTAAACAAAATGGTGAAGAGAAGCCATCCCTATTTTTATAGACAATCCAAACAAGCCTTGAGTTTATTGTGATCAACTTCTTTTCCGGAGAGTGTGTGTGAGTCACAAACAACTTGGTGTGCCAATATAACTCCAAAGTCCTAAAGAAATTCATTTCACGGGTACAACTAGTGCCCAAGTTTGGAATGAAGTCTACCATTTGTAAGTGGACATCCTCATCTTAAGGGATGGCCATTTAGATTTCACAACATCTTCTAGCAACTTGAGCTTATTTCTGGGCATCAAAGAAGCAACATGATGAAAGGTTTGGGTTGCTTCACGGCAACTGATTCTGCGTGGGTGCTATAAGTAGGAGGCCAACCTCGTTGACCTAGAAGGGGAGCATGAGGGAGAAGGATAAATAAACACTACAGATAAAGGATTGGAGGAAGATAGAGTTTTCAAATAGAAAAACAATCAAGTAAAAGTGATAGCTAGGAGATTAGCTTAGAAACCCACAATTATTAAAAAAAAACCAAAAACATTAAACAACTTGCATGTGTGATTGATTAATGTTGTTAATTCTAAATATCATCTTGCAAATAAGTGTTATCGGAACAAAAAAAAAAATCACGAAAATAAATCACTTCATAATTATTCTAACTTAAATTTACCCAAAAAAAATTCACCAATTATTAATGAATATCCATTCATACTCCCTATTTAATATAATCACACAAATTATTACCCAATCTAAAAATAAATATATTAAATAATATAGACAAATATTATATTTAATTTATAATAAAAATTATGATTTGAAATAAGTTTACCGCCACAAAAAAAACGAGAGTACGTAAGATTATTGCATATTCATACCTAAAACCTTACACAACTCAAAATACTAAGCAATTACATTTTACATCAAGAGTAAAGATTGGAATTTAAAATTAAAAAAAATGGCATTCCCATTTAATAAACATAATACTCTAGTGATAGAACAACCATAAACGTAAAGTTTGAAAAAATAAAAAAATATGATGGTTCACTTAATGAATACTAATGACCATCTATAAGCAAACACATTAAATATCATGTACTGTTATTTTTTAAGCACCTATAAAGCAATGGATTAGTACTTTTTTAGTGAATTGTAATTTCATATTGAGATACTACAAAAGGTATAGTGAACATAAATGTGAAAATGGAGAAGTTAATTATCATATTATAAGAAAATGGATTTATTAATAATAAATTCAAATATATATATATAAAATAATATATTATTTTTTAATAAAAGAAACTTGTATTTACATTTATATAGTAAAAGAAAATACATTGTATGTATACACTTAAGGTATATTTTTTAAGAATTAACCTAATTTTTGTGTGGAAAAAATTCAAACCAAAGGTCCAAAATATTGTTCAACACATTTTGTAACAGATCAAAATATAGTCATGAACCTGAGTTCATGATACATTCAAATAGTAGCATAATATAATGGCATACAAGAAGCTGATAAATAACCATACACAAATTGTAAGCATAAAATATTAAGAAGTCATATATAATAAGTTAAATATCGACTGTGGTGAGCCCATCTATATAGGGTCGATGGTAAAACTGAAAATGATCGGTCCTCGAATCTCAATCACCAACTAGAGTCCCTAGGCCAAGAGCAAGCCATCTTTAGAAAGTGCATCAAGGAGCCCATTTTGTGCCCTTAAAACATGGCAACATGAAAAAGATTTAAAATTAAATTTAAGACACTAAACATCCTCCAAAAGATGAACAAGTAAAATATTTCTTCAACATTGAATCATGTTAATCCAATTAACAACTAATAAATATTCCTTGAAACACTGTAGTTGAGTGTATCCTTTCTATGTTGCAAAAGAAATAAGGGAGTGACATGCAAGAACCTTCACCCAATTATTAGACCCCATGCTCAATGCCATCCTAACTTGAAAGTTATGTCTTTCTAAAAGATGAAGCACAAAGCCAGCCTTCGACAAGTTTTCCTCCCCTTGTGAAGCACCATCGAAAGATCCCCATGGGATAGAGACATCAAGATTTTCGATGCAGACGGGATGACCACTCAAGGAGACCTGAGATTATGCATAATGGGAGGAATCACTAGACCATCCATATCCACTTACTCTAGATAAGAAGAGAAGTCCATGAAGATAGCCTAGTTGCGAGCAAGCAAAAGCCCCCAACAAAGGATAATAGGAAAAGAATGAAAAGGTTGAGCCACCTTGCACTCAAACCAACGACGCCATGTAACTTTGAATGAAACACCATCCCATATACAGATCATCCCAATCATTGGGAGAACAACATCCCACACCCTCCAAGTGAAGGGAAAGAAGATAAACAGGTGATAAATAGATTCCAAATTTTTCTTACAAAGTGCACACCAGCCGGGCGCTGTGAGAAATATACGTTGCAGAACTTCCCATGTAGGGACCTTTCGATCCATAATACACCAAACCAATCATTTTTATATTAATAGGCACTTAGATTTCCATAGTGCTTGCCACCACAAAAACACCCCAACATTTAAATGATCCTCACTGAGACAAAGATAGCCCATTGTTGGAGTATAAAAACCATGAGGGGTGGCCGCCCAAATCAATTCATCCTTGCGAACATATAGTCTAATATGAGCATCTCTCAAAGAATAAATGTAATAATACCAAACCTCCCAAAATTGATTCAGTAAAAATAGATCATTTGCATTCATCCAGCCCTATTACCAAATTATGGACCGAGCCAAAAAATTAATATGTGCCAATTGATAGATACAACAATCCCTAAAGAATGTGATGATCACTATGTTACAACTAAGTGATAGATCTAATCCAATCAACAAATTATTCCCATCACCAATCATCGAATCCAAATCAGCTACCACCAGGTCAAAATAATTAAGGACAAAATGCCAGATCACCAAAATATTCAATCTGGAATTATTTGGTACACGTACCCAGTCAATCAGAGAGAGTGTAGCAATGTATTTTTGAAAAATCACCCTCGTCCAAAAACTATCTATGGAGAGGAGTCTCGAATCACACTTAGCAGTGAGGGCTTTTGAGAAGAAAAAAGATTCTTGAGTCCCTAGCCCCCCAAGAGTTTTGGAACCACTAGTTGACTCCAATGGACCCAAGGAAGAACAGAATGATCTTGAGTACCTTCCTATTAGAATTTAAAGAAAATCCATCTAGCTTGATCCAAACCCCCCTTAAGTATCTATTATTAGAGAAATTTTGAGGTCTAAAATGGGCCTCATAAGGGATATTATAAAATAATAATGGAAATAATAAAATAATATTAGATTACATCATCAAAATTTAGAGGGAAAAAGGAAAAAACTAGTTTTTCTACTTGTATTTCAACTTACCTTCCTACAGTTTTACTCAAATTTTGAGCGAGAGAACTTGCAATCACGTTTTTCATGTATTTCTCATTTTTCGTGTAATAGGGTCCATCAAAAGTATGAAACATGGGCACTCCTTGGATGAGGAATTAAATTATGCATCTAACGAGTGATCTTGCTCAAAATTTTAGTAAAAGC
>APFE031378004.1:10673-50364 GCA_000404065.3 Pinus taeda
GATTGAATTGCAACACTTTGTATTCATTATTTAAAAAAAAATATGACATGGATTTTATTTCAAAATCACCCAAGCATAACTTAAAGAAATAAAAGATCCTAAATGCCCACATAAAATAAAGACAAGGAGCAAAAACATGCTCCTCTAATCATTAGCATACAATAACGCAGACCTTCCATAGGTCATTTTCAATCCAACTACATCACTGAGACATAATCCAAATGAGAACATAAAACAAGGATATCACTGACCAAGTTTCTCATATCTAAGAACAGGAGACATAGAAAATGAATATCACCCAACTTAAATCTAAATAGCAACCAAGTCTTGACATCTCCAATTCATCACCAAAATTTCAACAAGACTATATATGTTCCCATAATAGGAGTTTTATATAATACCGACCATGCCCTTACACTTTAAAACCAATAGTGGGTAGCCATAACACACCTAAAACATAACGGAACTTCACAGGCCATAGAACACCCATGTTCAAAAAAAAAATTGATGCCAAGAGATTCCTCACGTGTTTGGAATAATGCAAGCACCAAAAGGAAACCAAAGAGCCATAATATTTCTTAAGACAATATATCCCCAAATCCAAGTGTAGAAACATTATCCTAGGATACATAACACAAAGGAGCCCAACACAGATACAAAACCAATTACAGTAGTGGCACTATTGAAGTTAGTGTATGTCGACCATAAACTGATCTAGAGATGGATAATTAAACAAAGTGTCGTCCATCTTAAAACACTAAAGAAGAAAAAATTCTAAATTGGAGTCGCAAGTACCTTCCAAACACTTCATTGAAAGCCATTGTTGCATCATAACAAAGCACAACCTTGAGAGGTAATCTAAGAAATCAAGCCCATCCATAAGTTCACTAAAGAACAATAAAACTAACTACACACTGTGATATCCAAAAACTGGAAAAAGAGACGAGACAACTTGCCCCATAATAATTAATATTTTCAACAAACAACATAATCAAGTACATTAAACTTCTGAGCCAAAAGAGGATGAGAACCACAATGAAGATACCATACCTGGAGAATTCTTTGCCAAAAATGACATGAAAGCCACCATGTTTATTCATGATCAAAGGATATTGTAGTCAATGCCTGAGCATTGTCATTTGGAGGATCTGTGAGATCACTAGAGCTAGAATCGTTTGTTAAAAAAATTTCTGGAAAGGCCAAATGAGAATCCACATTATCCAAGAAGAGCCTTTGGTTTTGAAGCATATGTTTAATTTCAATGAAGAGAATACATTTTAATTCTCCACTTTCTTATACTTGAAAATCAAATGCAATGGGGTAGCCACTTATTGGTGTAAAGCCAAAGAGTTCATAAAGTGAAGTCACCTCTTCCTAAATCTACTAGGATGAGGAACCATTTCATTTCCTACCTCTTTTCATTCCAAAAATAGGGTTTCCTTCCTCACCTCTATAGGAATAACATCAAATAAGGTAGTGACAAAGTTATAGGAAAAACAACGAACTCTTTCATACTTGACATTACCACCACCACCTATCCTATTAATTATTCTCTATCTAAGACGCATAAGAACAATTGTAAGGAACACTAGGGACAAACATTGAAAGAACCTCTACCTAAGAAGTTGGAAAAGGGATGACACACAGAGCCTTGAACTCCCAACCTGAACACTACCAAATCATCCCCCAATTTCCACACGACAAGAGAAAATCTTAGCAAATTCTCAAGATCGCCACATCCCAGAGACATAACACATCATATTTCCGAAAACTAAAGCAAGCAATGAAATATCCTTTTCCATAGACATAGGAATGAGAAATAATTGGAATATCCAGAGCACAAATTGCCACCAACAAACACCAAACTCATAACAATTTGACAGGATTTCAATTGAGAAATTTTTCTAGGATCCAGAGTGATAGACTCAAAGAAATTTTAAGAAATAGGACAAAATAATCACAATATTACCCAATCAAAAATAGACAATTATATTGATTGAGAAATCACCCTCAAAAACTCATGCAAACACAATAAAAGAACAAGCTTACCATAATAGTGACTCATGACCAATAATAAAAAAATGAAACCCATGACAAAGACTATTGAACTCACTAGAACAACAAAAGCGAAAATGGTTCACTCCAGAAGAAAGAGGAGCCAAACATCACCTTAAAAAAGGAAATCAATATTTAAAAAAAAGGAGTAAAAATTATTGAAATATGATATTTTTAAATGCAATCCCACTTTCATAATACATGGGTTGTTATAAATCTCATACGAATAACATGAGAAATAAATAGTTTCATTTTGAAATGTAATCCCACCCTCATAGTACATGGATTGTTACAAATATAAAGAAAATATTGTGACCAATAAATATTTTTTTACGGTTATATTTCTCCTTTTTATCTCAATTACATAATCACTTAATAAGAAAACCAGCTTAGATCCATCTAACACTAGATTTTTCATGAGCCAAGAGCACTACAAGGAAAATACCCTATAGCGGAGGTTTTTGTGGAAGCCCCTATAAAAATAGTCCAAAAGTTTGTTTGTACTAGAGGTCACTAGAGGAGTTGGGTGGGTGGCTTTTTAGCACATGATTTTCTAACGGTGCATCTATAATACCCAAATGCACTGGTACCTAATAAAACATGGCACACTATGGCAATTTTTTTTTTTTAATAAACAAATAATAGTGTGCTAAGTAAAAAAGTGCATCGATGTGTATACTACTTGATAGCACTAGAAATGGTTTAAATTTACAAAATATCAGTCGTAAAATTCATTTTTCCTAATCTGATGCTATATTGTGATGATGACTTGGTGCTAAACCAATACATTAACACCCCGGTGTGTACACAGTATAGTGCATCGTTGTGGAGTTTTTAACTTAAAAATAGCGGTGCACCCATTAGATTATATGCACCGGTGTGGTTAATTGAACTAAAAGCCTTGGTGAATAGTAGAGAGTGATGCACCGTTGAAGCATTATTTTCTTTATACAAATAAAAATAATGGTGCACCACCTATATATGATGTACTGATGCTTACACTACTCGATAGCACTAGACAAATGTTAAATTTTAAAAATGTCAGTTCTAAAATTCTTTTCATTGTATCGGTACTATATTCCCATGAAGCACTCGTGTTGTTAATGTATTGAAATTCCCCGATGCTTACTTAACAAGTGCACCACTATATGGTTTTTTATTTAAAAAAAATTGTCATGCTTTAGCACTCTACAGTAACAGAACTATTCAGAATATCGGAAGATGAAAGGTATGATGATTCACTCAAAACCCTGCGTAGTAAAATTTTTAAATTTTATTGTTAAATGTCTTTACAATTTTGGTAAGGTTTATTTAAAATTCATAATAAATAAATAAAAACCCCATATAATAAAAAAAAGTACTACTAATTTTACTAGTAAAAAATTTTAAGATCTTTGTTCCTATTTATATTTAATTAAAATTCAGGAAGAAAACAAAAAGAAATCAATACTTACCTTAAACCCTTCCTGCTTCTTGCTTATGTGATTGCAAAATTTCACCTTAGGGTTTAACGGCCTCTCCCAATTCACAATTAGGGTCTTTCATTTTAGGCATTTTAAATTCAATGGTTTTGTGTACATACTATATGTATGACGTTTGACATGTAAAGTAGGGGGATCACTTATTGAATTAGATCCAAACCATAATTGCATCACAAGAGAAGCCATCTCAAAAACGTTGTGCTTCAAATGTCTATAAACATGATTGACTTTGTATATATATAAAAAATTAGCATTAAATGTTAATTTTCAAGTATTTTCTTGCAGAAAAGAAAACGAAATGGAACTCATTCAACACATAAAACAGGATGATAAGGAATAAAAGGGTTAATATCAAAGTTTGTGTGTAATTGTTAATATTTCTTTATAAAAACTGAGGGTTTCATTTGTGTATATCTTAAGTTGCTTTACAACAACCATCCTTGAATGTATTCAAATAGGTGGTAACATACAAAGAAGAGCCATCAGAAGAATTGATTGACATTGGGTTAAATATGGGTTGTGAGTAAATGTTGGCATATCAAAAATTAATTGTGGAATTTGTGAGTATGTATGTTGTTTTACTTCGCTAAGTCTATAATTAATAGAACAAAAAAATCATTTATATTAAATATATGATTTATAATGGGGTATAAAACATCTAAGAAAAAAGGTATGGAACTACACCTACAGAAGACTTGTTTCAACAAGGCATGAGACTTGGTTTTGAAACCATGTGTATTGTTCATGAGTCACTTCTTGCTATGGGAAATTTCTATCTGATTTACATTGATGCATATTATTTATTTCGATTTTAATTATTCTTACCAATGTAGATACATTCATTAGACCTTAATTTTATGTTTACAAATGGAACAAGATCAAGAAGACGAAAACAATTGATGAAATCAACAAAAAAATCATCCAAATAACCAAAGTCGTCCAAGTAGATCAAGCTCTCACAACAGTTCCAACAAAGAATGATGATATATTTGGATATCAATGCAACCTATTGTAATCTTTGAAATAATTGTCTGTGAAAATCAAACATTTTTTTTAATGTTGTTGAAATATGGCAACAAGAATATTCCAATTTTAATTTGTCATTGAATTAAAATTGAGAAGTAAAATTTGAATTTAATCTCACCAGTTGCTTGAAAAATAATTAATTAATTCATCTTGAGTTAATTAGTTGGAGAAATTCAAGCTAAAAGTCTTTGTGAAGTCATGCAACTGTTATCCCTTAAATTAAGGATATTATCCCTTAATTAAGAAGATTATCCCTTAATTAAGGAGATAAGGATGATTTGTATTTGAGTTGTAATTAGTTAGCTCAACTAACTGAGTTAAGTCCATTTAAATTAGTTCCAAAAAGTTTGAGGAACTAATTGTGAGTTCAGTTAGTTAATGCATGCATGTATGCAACTAGTGTACTCCAGATAACTGAATATTCTGTCATAAATAACTCATGCATGTTTATTTAGACAAAGACCCAATTGAGATTAAAGACAGGGACAATGTACTATCAGTTGCAAGAATTTTCCTATAAGAAAATGTCTTGCATGCAGAAGGAATTCATTCCTTGAGATTTGCATAGTTTTATAGTGTGTTGGAGCAGTGTGTGAGATCAGTGTCACACAAGGTTACAGTTAGATCACCTGGGAAAAAATTCACAAGGAAATAAGAGGCTTGGAGGGTAGAGGATAAGGCATATGAGCAGTATATTCTTTCTATGAGCAGCATTGAGGGATTGTACTAAGAGCTGGATAGCTTTGAGAACTAAATATGTATGGAATCCTGAGATATTTGCACTTGTATGATAATATAGATAGCGGGGTCTTTAGCTAAGGTTTTCCCAAGAGTATTGTTCTGTGTTTCATGTGTATTGATTCTTCTTCTCTGTTATATGTGTTCCGCTTGATCTTTCTCAAATCTATTAAGCTTCCACAAGTTTGATTGTATAACTAAATTACTTATTTTTCTTTAGTTATATTGCATAATTAGGTTAATCTACAATCAAAATTTCTACAAATGTAATTGACATAATGTCCCAATTGAAAGACAAGGGGTTACCAATAACAATCTCATGTTGTATTACAAAGAGTCTCTTATTGATATATAATAAAGTACATTTTAATTTACTCTATTGTACTATCTAATGTCGTGAAATGTTACACCACTAATTAAATATATGGATGATTAAATATTATAATGAAGAGATGTGAAATATGATAATATAACAAATTAATCCAAATATCATATACAAATGCACTAATCAGATTTTAATTTATATGAATATTGTTATAATATATATGTCGATTTTTTTTTATGAATAACAGATTTAAAAAATGACAATAATTCCACTGTCACGGGTTGATGTGTCCAAAAAAGAGAAAATCTCATAAAAAAAATTGATGTGTCCATGACATAAACACACACTGCTGCATTATGTTATATAAAAGAAATATTACAACATATTTTTCACATGAGTCATCGGTGCCTTTTCGGAAAACGACAGTGCTGAGGCATTTAATTCTTCAAGAATCGTTATTATTTGTAATTAATGCCCCAATGCATTGTAATTCTTAAAGCACCAGTGCTTTGATAAAACTAACACCCTTGTACTATAAAATTTTATTTCCACCCCCGGTATATTATTAAAATTAACAACCTCATTTCTTTTATATATGTAGTCCACTAGTGTGTTCATACAATTCATACACATCGACACTATAAGTTTAAATAAAAGCACTAGGTTTGCAATATCTTTTTTCCTGCTTCAGTGTCATTTTCGAAAAGAACACCCCAGGGAGTTTTTTGATATGTATGCACCGCGACAGTATACATTTCAAGCACCGATGTTCTTTGAATTCAACGCCTCGTTGCTTTTAGTTATGTATGCGGTCTCGGTGCTTTTATATATGTAGTGTACTAGTGTTATTTTTCCATGAAGCATTGTAATGTCCCAACTAAAGAAAATTTGGTACAGACTCTTGACATAAAAGTTATCATACATTTAACATAACATTTCCATGTAAAAATAAGCAAATAAATCATTGCAATTTGAGAACATAGTGAGTAGGAAATTCTCAGCTTTATTATAATAGAAGAAATGGGGTTTACATGCAAATACAACTCATATAATTGAGATAAATGCCCTCCAAAAAATCTATAATAATGTCACAATTGACCTCCAAAAAAAACTGAAAAACCAATACACTGCAACCTATGAACCCTAAATGGATTCAACAAGGGAAGAGATGGATGCTCGCCCACTCTCACTAAATCACACGAGGGTTTCTGTCCTGGGGCTACTAGTAGAGCAGAGAACCGGGTTCTCAACCTCACATACAAGAAAAAATATCAAAACCAAGACGTCCTCCAGTGGCCTCCTCCTCCTCTTCTATAAATTTGATGGATCCCTCTAGAACCTCCTATTTCATTATTATCTTAATCATGAGCATTTTTCCCTCTTTTATTTTAATTTAAATATTATTTTTAATGCGGGAAAATGTCTCCTCAGGACAATGAAACTCTCATCTAACCATCCCATCATGTATATCTTCTCCTTCTAGTTCCGACGAACTATTACACTAAGGTTCTTTGCCACGTATTGCTCCCGAAATGCCACCTTAAGCATAATTAATTGAGTCAAGCCCACTAATAACTCATTTTTCTGAAATTTGTTAAATGCGATGAAACAAAAGGAAAACTATGTGGATGATGGAATATACCAAGCCAATGTCGTTGAATCTCATAGAAACTCCTCAAAACTCCATTGGAACCCCTGATGACATAACTTGCTCCACTAACCTCGCCATCCTCTGCCCTTGAAATCCACCCTAGTTGTACTATGAAAAAGATTAAAAATGGGGACATGACAGTCCTCTAGCCCCAAGATGGCATGCCCTCAAGCAATCCAAATCTTTGGACCAATCTGGTGGCACAACGCAACTGAGACCCAATGCTTAGATCCCATATGAACCACTAGTCCACATCACACCTCCAACCTATCGAAACATGACTGGATCCTCCAACGCCTATATCCCATGTCCATCTCTGACTCAAACTGCTACTAGTATATCCTCTTGGATCCCAATGCCACCAAGAAGGAGCATCAATGCTCCATGGCTCCAGTTGTGCTATAACTCTGGTTGTGTATGTTGGCTGCCAACTACGTACTAGCTCGTTACTTCCCTCCAATCCAACCTCAGCCATGGGACAAGGTCAATCTCATCATGCTGATGTTGTGCTGAGATACTGATGAGTGGCCAACCTAAATCCTGCTGCCAACTAAAGCATGTAACATCCCTCACCTCTAAGGGCTCATGCAATATAATGCCTCTGACTAAAAATGATACTCCACCAGTAGGGTACTAGCTCATGATCTTTCATCAATCCAATGCATGGATTCTTGTACAAGGGATACATATGTTATGTTGATATTGATCCATCCTCAATGTCTGAGGCTCTACCCAGTCAATCAAAACATGTCTGAGAAATTCTTCCTTCCTCCCTATAATGGGAAGAAGTGGGCACATTGTGCTACAAGCCCTATCTATATACTCCTAGAGAGGGTTGCTCCTTGAAATTCCTGCAACTCTTGCAGCTTACTGTGAATCTACCCACACCTCATCAATGGGTCGAACCAAATATGGATGCACCACCATCTCTGACAACTCCTACCATCTACTAGCCTCCTGCAAGACTACCCTGTCAATCTCCAACATCTCTTGAGGGCAAGTGTTTGCAAATACTGTCACCTTGCTAGTTGTATATACATGTGTCTTCTCCTCATCAACGACAGACCGTAAGGGTGGTTATTAATCCTCCACCATCATGGTTTCCATAAGAACCTCCAACCGACTCTCCCAAAAAGGGTCATCATGCATATTGTGCACCTCATCCTCAGCTAAATCATGCCCCGTCATATGCTGCTCATGCTGACTCATCACTGGTGACACACTATCCTGAATACCTCTCCTAGGACCCACAGGGTACTGATCATATGAATCTAGCCTAATGTCAATTAGTCGCCATGACTCATGCTCCTCTATGTGCTCTCTATGCCGAATCGTTAGTGGTTCATATGCTCCCTAATATATTTCCGACATGGGAATGATTAGCAGCTCCTCGTACTCCTCTACAACATAGGGATGCATATATGGGCTATGGTCATCGACTCCATATATTGTTTGTGCTCCTCTAAGATATCATCATATGAACCCATGGACTCGTCGAACGAAGTGTCCTCATCCTGATAGACATAAAGAATATCTCCCTACTCTACTGTCGTCATCTCCTTAGTGTCAGTCAAGCATGAGCGATCGGGTCCTTTGTAGATGAATCAAGGTCCCTTCCTCCTCATCTCATTCTTGTTGCATGAGCCCCCAAACTTGAGTTGCTCCTCCCTGCTCAACTATCTCCTGAGCAATCCAATGTTATATTCAACCAACCTATTAGCTAGACCATAAGCAATAGGTGATACCAACTACTCTCTCGTCCAAACATGCAATAATCGAGGTTGCAACTCCCGATAGATGTCATCACGACCTCTCATACATGAGGAAAAGATGGATTGCATGTTTGCTATGACTCTATCAGGATGATGTTGCCTAATGCTGAAGAAGCATTGGAACATCTGCAAGATCAAACCATCACATTCTAGATCAAGTATGACTTCATAAGTCCTAGTTACAGTCATAACTTCCAAGATATCAAGATTCTTCCCAAGTGTAGGGCCTACACTATTGTCTATGTCCTGAAAAGTATACACTAAGGTTATTTTATGATATCTAATATAACAAAATATAAAATTTACTATAGTAACAAATAATTTTAAAACTAACATTTCAAAATATATATATATATATATATATATATATATATATATATATAATATATATAATTATTAAAACAAAAAATATAAAATTAATTAAATATTTACTTATTTATTAATAGTTACTTTAGGGTTTAATTATCTATAAATAAAACAAAATTAATTTACAAATCATAAAATTAAATAAGAATAAAATAATTTAATTTTTCATCACGTTAATATAATAGATTAATTAATTTGTTTTAGTAATAAATAAAATAAAATTTGATTTTTAAATTAAAATAAAAAATAAACTAATTATATTAGAAGGAAAAAATTAAAAATTAAAATAAAAAAACTAGTTATAAAATAAATAAAAATTAGTTATAAACTAATCATATTACATTATGTAATAACTTATTACAATTAATTTTTTTATTCATTATCTCATTAGATTTAATTAGTTTTATTATTATACACTAATTAGGTTAATTAAAATCAATTATATAAAAAATTAAAATTAAAATTAAATTAATTAGAATGATTAAAACTAAAATAATTAAAAAGTCAATAATTCATATATGTAGGTTACTCTTTGAATTGGTCAGCTTATACTAAAATCTATCATTAGGTTTATATATATTATGTTCGGAAGATTCTTCTCTCAATCTATCATTCATGGTCTATCATTTTTTGGTCCTAATGATGGACCCCCTTTGGGGTTCAGAACGTCGACATAATGAACATAATATTGTGGATAATCCGGATCATACTACAAAAAACTACCATAGAAGCTTAAAGTCTAACAAGGTATACACCATCATCTTGAAAACTCTCCCCATAACATCATCATTGGAAGGAGCTCTAGGGGCAGTTAGTTTCACGATGTGACTGAGAAAAGATGCAACTGGGAGTCTAACCCCTTCACAAGGTTCCTCCAAGAAATTGTGTTCTATTAGAGCAAGCATTGCTATTTTTAGAGCCCAAATTAAATTCTTCCCCTCTAACTAGCTCATTTTGGAAAAGAGGGCATCTAGTTCATCAAGTTTAAAGAGAACTTTCCATGTGACTCTCATGTGCTTCAAATATGTCCGAAAAGAAAAAATAGCGTGTCCTTTTCCTTCCACTCCTTCACATCCCTTGGTTGTTCTTTCTAAAGAATGGCATAGATCCTTTTGAAAAAGGTTGGTTGGTTGTTGCTGTTGATTTATTAAGAGAATTTACAAGGGTTTGAGCCATGTTTTGCTTCAAGATGCTTTCACTGACCTCTCTTCAATTATAACACATACACACAATGATGAGGTAGCTCAAGACTCAAAGTCTCAAAATGATGAGGTAGCTCAAGACTCAAAGTCATTTGAGACTTGACAAACAGAAATATAATAACCTTCTTTTTATGCAGCAAAGACAAGACATGGATTGTTTAACAATGAAACAACAAGTGGACACCCCTATTGTAAATTATCACTACGAACAAAAAATTCCTAATAGGATCAGTAGTGTTGTGTAAAAGAGAGGATCTATTACTGAGAGTGACCTCACTTGGGAAATAAACTATATACCCTCATGGAATTGAAACAAGTGTTGTGTTATCCCAACAGTTGGATGAGGTAGGTTGCATACATGTTTTTTGTCAAAGAGATACATGAACAATTCCCAAGATGCTCATAAATTTCCAAAAATGAGAAGGCACTGTAGATGATTTATTTCTGTAGTAAATGGGCTTCCCTTCACTTACTCAGAAATACATAATGGCTACTAACTGATATTTATCCTCGGGAATGAAAGATACTTAAATACAAAGACTTCAACAAGCTAAAAAATAGAAAGATTGCAAATAGAGTGGAGGAACCTTGGTTGTTTACTTTAGTAATGGTGATGAGAGGCCTTTCACTTATAATCTTGTACTCTGCTTCAGGTGACTGCAACCCCAACTTTTCATCGAGATGGAAATAACATCAAAACTTAATCAACAATACCCAAAATTCTCCATATTCACCCACACGCCCAACAAGAGTCTCGAGCGTAACTTAGCAAGTTTCCACTCCTTTTCGTTCACTGCTCCAGCCTTTGATAATACACAGCGACATGTATTCCCTCTCGGGAAAATCGTGAGGCCTCTACTTGTTTCTCTACTTTCTTGTCCCACTCAGATGCTTTTAGTGGTTTATTCACATATTCATAATAACTACAAGAACAGAGATGGAGAGAAAATGGTGTGAAATTGTGAATGGAAGGAATGTTAGACATAAATATACCCGCAGTCTACCATGCAACAAAATAAAACGGCACCATGAACGATAGTAAGATTCAGCTCTTGCAATGGTTGATAGTTGACTATAATCCAGTAGATAGAACATCACGAATTCTAGATGAAGGCATTGAAATACGGATGCTACAACGAATTGGCCTCTCTGATTTGCAATTGATCCTTCTAATTAATGTGACAATTTTAGTCACCAAATTTGCAAGGGTCTCGTAGCTCTCAACCCAGGAAAAGGAGATTTGGCCTTCAAACCAACTAGGCAACTTGACCTGTTGGATTGTGGAGGAGAATCAACCCATAATTGCGTCCCTTTGGAATTACACGCCTTTGCTACAGGAAAGATCTTACAGTTAACAAGAGGTAAGATGACCCAATTTTGAAATACATGTATAGTTGAATTATATCCTTCTAACGTGTGATACTACAACCGGTGGCTCTACCTTCAGCTAATACATCCTTCTTCCTTGACTGATGCAACACTTTGGTACCTAAAATTAGTTCAACTTCCTTACTGGAAAATTTGATGAAAGGAAAACTGCTTGCAATCCTCGGTCCAAAAAATAGGAATTGTGTTCAGATGATAAATCGATCAGTTCATTTCTGGTGATATTCAGCTTGGTAGAATTAGTACAAGGAAACTGCTTCCAAAATTGGCTTCCCAACCCTCATTTTCGATCCTGCAGATGAACTCGTGGCTTTCTGCCGTTCGACCTGGGGAACTTGACAAATATGATTAACCATGACCCACTTGAAATTTATTGAGTTGGCCTCATCAATGACCTTCATAAATTTTATATTTCTTCTTTAGAGATTTTCTCACGTCTTACTTCAAATAACACGCTGAGAGCCTCAAATATATTTCGTCCCTTTTTAATAAACTTTGGGCTAATCAGGTAATGTGGCCAACGATTCATCTGAAAAATGCCGCTACGTAGATGTAATATGGGTCAATTTGTCGGATTTATTACACCTGCAAAATTTTTGCGAGAGATTTTTCCGCTCATTCAATAATTTGTCGAGCCCTTTTAATAAATCTTCATTCTGCTCCATAAACTAGGTTTTGAATTCTCTGAAAATCTTGTCCCAACTAAAGAAAATTTGGAATGTGCTCGTCACATGAAATTTATCATACATTTAACAAAAGATTTATCATACATTTAACAAAAGATTCCCATGCAAAAATAAAAAAATAAAGCACTGCCAAATTGTTACCCTTATTATATTAGAAAATCTAGGGTTTGCATCCAAAATACAACCCATATCGCTGAGATAGATTCCCTCCAACATATCTATGATAATGTCGCAATCTGCCTGAAAAACCAATACACTGCAACTTGTGAACCTTGATTCACAAAGGGAAGAGATGAGTGTTCACCCACTTTCACTAAATCACCCGAGGGTTTGCATTCTAGGGCTGAGTAGAGAATTGGATTCTCTACCTCACATTCAAGAAACAATATCAAAACCAAGATGTCCTCTAATGGTTTTATCCTCCTCTTTTATAGATTTGATGGATCCCTATAGAACCTCCTATTTTAATATTATTTTAATCATGCAGCACTTTCCCCTATTTTGTTTTAATTAAAATATTCTTTTTAATGTGGGAAAATGGTAAATTACCCATCATGTCTACCCAGGTCACTGAAACTCTCATCTAACTATCCCATAATCTAGGTCTTCTCATTGGGGTTCCAATAAGCTATTGCACTAAGGTGTTTGGCCACATATTCCTCCTAGAATGCCACCTTAAGCATAATTAATTGAGTCAAGCCCACTAACAACTCAATTTTCTTAAAGTTGTCGGAATGCATTGGAACAAAAGGAAAACTGTGTGGATGATGGAATATACCAAGTGAATGTCGTCGGACCTCATAAAAACTAATCAAAAGTCCATCAGAACCCCTGATGATATAACTTGCTCCACTGACCTGGACATCCTCTGCCCTCGAAATCCACCCTGGTTGTACTATGAAGAAGAGTAAAAAATGTGGACATGACAAGCACATTGCTAAAAAAACATCTACTAAAACCTCTAGCTACCCAAATTTTTTCATTTGTGATGAAGTTTCATTATAATCTCTGCTAAAACATCCGTTATCACAAACAAATGTTTTAGGAGATGTTTTTTTGATAATTTTTGCTGATTGTATAACACTAAAAGCCTCCATTATAACCTTCGCTAGAAGGTATTTTCCTTATAGTGGAGGGAAGGAGCGAGTAAGAGTGAGAGATAGAGAGAGTGATGAAGGAGAGATGGAGGAGGTAATAAGAGAGAAGGAGGAAGTGATGGATATTAGAAGAGAATGAGAGAGGTAGGGAGATCCAGAGAGAGCTAGAGGATATAAAGAGAGAGAGAGAGAGCTCCCTATATCTCCCACCACTCTCCCTCTCTCTCAGTGGCATGCTCAATCCTTCTCTTCCTCCCTCTCGCTTTACACCCCCCTCTCTCTCTGATTCCTCCATCCCCTCCTCTATCTTTATCATTTTATTTCCCCTTTAATTTATTTTATTTTCCCTTTAATCTCTCTCTCTCTCTCTCTCGCACACACACACACATCTCTACAATTGTCTCCCCCTGACTCCCTTATCTCTCATATCTCTCACTCTGTTTTTCTAAATACCTCTTTTTCTCTTCCCCACCTCATTATTCCTCCCTCTCCCTTCCTCTCTCCCTCCCTAAGTTCCTCCATTACAACAACCCCAGATTTCTATCTCTTTCCCCTTCCCTCCTTCCCTCTCTCTCTAAACATTCCTCTACCTCTCTCTTTAGGGAATTGTGGAGAAAGATTGAGGTTGCAGTATATTTAGAGAATCATGGAGGAAGTTTGATATGATCCAAAAGAAATTTATAACTTACAACCTCAATATTAAAGGAGATTCCCCTTACCCTATTCTCCTTATTGATGTTAGCCTCTCCCCCATTCAAAGTATGGCTATGTTTAGGTATCTAATGTACAAGAAGAAGTTGTACAACAAGGAAGCCAAGAGGCTCCCAAAAATGACTTCTAACTCTAATCAAAACCCCCACCTCTAGCTCAAGCAAAGCTAGAACAAGGATGCCCACTCATGGCTCGTTCATTTGGGGGTAAAGTAGGAGATCATCTTGGAGAATAAGGATGATATAAAAGACACTATTATTTTCAAATTTAAGGATAAGTTCTGGGATGATCAGGAGTTAGATGGAAAAATGAAGCTAAGATATTATAAGGAGGTGATCAACCTCACTATTTCTAACCAAAATTTTCTTTTTATCTTGACCAATCTTAAGAAGAAAATGAATATTGCAAAAATAAAAACTAATTCTCATGAGCTCTGGAGTGAAATTAGGCGTTGATCTTTTCCCGAAACACCTTGGGATGAAAGAATTTGCCCCCTTTGTGATAATAAGAGAGTTGATGATGAAAACCACTTTCACTTGGATTTCCTTACCCTTACTCACATATGTTCTCCTTTTCAAAATATTTATCACACTAACAACATTCTTGACCTGTTAAGTTAGCAAAAATATAGTGATCTCAGAACGCTTATCTCCCTTGTTTTTATCATAGAAATAAACTATTAAAGAAACCCACTTAATCGCCTACTTTCTTAAGGTCTGATAAACTATATTAGTTTTTATGGACATTAACCATCACCATCATCAATAATGCACTATCAAGTGCAATTACATTCTAGATATACATAGTTAACATGAAGAGATTCTAACTTAACTTTAGTTCATCTTAATATCATATTAAATTATTCATCTTCAAAGTTACATAAAAAACACATGACATATCGTTTTTAAAGTTCCGTTTCAATTATTTAGAATAATTATTAAATATAAATTATTATAAATATATGTTAAACAGAACCAAAAGGAAAAAAATACATTAGAAATATAATATTTTAAAATGAAATTCCCAATTATTATCCATTTTGATAAAATATAAAACATTATAAATTTAAAATAGTAATTATAGCAAATAATTTTTTTTATACATTTTGTTATTCGTGATATAATGTTCATATTTTTGGGAGAAATCACATAGGCAACAAAAGGTCAACGTGTTTCGAACCTAGATCTAGGTTCTAGGTTCATCATCACGAGGATCTGGATGAAGAGTAATATCAACTGACCAAAATATATAAAAATCTTAGAGATGCAATGGTAAATTCCCAACGGTTAAATTTTTCATTTTATTTTTATGAAAAAATCAAATTGGTTAATTTTGAATTTTAATATATAATATATATAAATGAATTTGAATTTGAAATTTTTTTAAATTCTAATATTTGTTACTAAGAATTTTATATTATAATTATTTATTATGTTTTATACATCTATCTATCTATCTATCTATATATATATAATAATATATATATATAAAATTTGAATTTGATTTATTTTTAAATAAAATAAAAATAAAATGAAATGAAATATTTAACCGTTGGGAATTTATGGTTGCATCTTTGAGATTTTTGTATATTTTGGTGAGTTGATCTTGCTCCTCATCTTGGTCTTGATGATGAACCTAGATCTAGGTTCGAAACACATTGACTCTTTGTTCTCTATGTGATTTTTCTAGAAAATATGAACATTATACTTAATAAATTTATTTGCCAGATCATATTTATATACTTTATATTTCAAGTTAATTTTCATTTTAAAAAATATTAATTTATCCCCCAATTAGGGTGTGATGGGAAAGGAGATCCATCGATGGATCACAGATATGCATGAGAGACAAGTGGTTAGGGCTAGTGGGTGGCCCACCCAAGGACCCCACATGCGTGTCGCAGGAGGAACCAGGAGAGAAAGGCAACAAGTGTCGAATTCCTTAGGAAAACAAAAGGGAAGGTCAATTGTTAAACGAGGGAGAAATGTGGTGAGGGACAATAGAGCATGCATGAAAGGTTGGAGGTGGAATTCGGCAACGCGATATGAGACTGGAAGCTGGGGAGAGGAACCTTCCTGCGAGAGGAGGGATTTCTGCCACCAATGCCTCATAAGGAAACTAGTATGTAATTCAATCCTACCTTCGTCTTGATATGGAGTTAATGTTGCAAGAATAGAGGCTAGTCTAGCAACAAATGGTGGTGGTTTAGAATGTCTTTGAAGAAATTTTGTTCATTTCTCTGTTGTTAACACATGCCATTTTAATTTATGCATTACATGGTAACTTGTTGGGGAAAAAAGGGATCCATGGAGTGTTAGGGACAACTCTTGGCTCTTGGGTCGTGAACTTTTCTCCCTCTCTCATTTACACTAGATGTCTGAGACTAAGAAGGGGTTGAGGCTCCCCTAAGGGCCTGCGGTCACCTTGAAATTCTTTGAGCCAGAGAGGAACGAATGAGGGGTGTAGGATCCACAATGCTTACATGTTTGTCCAGTCTAGCTTTGTCTAGTTCTTGGGTGACTTTCAAGCCCATTAGGTTAGGAACAGGGTGCTGGGGCACCACAAAGTCAGAAAGCCTAACCAACTATCCGTAGCCCTGCTTCTTGGTAAACCTTTGGAGCAGAGGGGAAATAACAGGGAATTGTGGGACTCGAAGCTTGGTGTGGCTATCAATTATGCCCTAGCATGTTTAATCCCATGGAACCAGAGACATGGCAGGGTAGAGGGTCAAATCATTAACCGGGGGGAGGTCCTGGGTATGTCCTTCATCATTCTCTAACGCAATTCAGTCAAAGTTAGGTTATAGGGTAGTTTCAATGACGAGAGGGGCAGGAATGAGGAACCGAGGCCTCCAAACCTTCGTGGGCCTGTAATTTTAGTTAGAACTTGGTCAGCCACTTGCATCCTTTTATCTGTGCATCCCAAAACCTGCTTGTTTGTCAAATTGGTTATCGTTGAGCTTAAGCCAGGAAACCAACGAGCCAGTTGCACCAAGGGGGGAATTCAGAGATAAAGGAATGAAAATCGCTTACATCTAGGCATAGTAAGGATGAAGGAAAGTCATGAATGGATCGGGGGGAATTCAGGTCATATCCCTCAAACCCAAAATCGAATCTCTGTAATAGTGCTTTGCATGGAATGGTCGTATGCCAACACTGACATATAGTTTGATTTTAATGTTCTTCTTCCACTACTCTTACAGGTTTATTTAATTTTCCTCTCCTTTTGACTCTGACGCTTCTTCTCTAAACAAGGAAAGAAATCGTGAGTGGCCGAGGTTGGAAGAAACTCTAAGTGAAAGAAAAATGGTGAAGGTTGAAGCAAGGCCAGGAAGAATAGGGGGTCGTCTACTTGCAAATAGACATACAAGAAAAACAAAATGTTGGTGGCCTCAACCAACAAGACGCAGTGGAGGAGGATCGAGAAAACTAGAGAGGAAAACATGCAGAACCTCATCCATGCATACCATGGAGGAACTCCAACAAAGGTTAAGGCCATAATTCCAACATGGGAGGTGGAGCTGAGTGCCAAGGCAATGGCAGATCCACTTTCAACGTAGGAATGGGATCTCTTGCTCATTGATCTTGGACACACTCGAGGTCGGAAAACACTATTCAGATAGAAATTCCAGCTTCACTGGGTGATGACGAACCTATTGGCTAGGGACACGATAGCAAATAGGAATTTGGAGGAACCACAACAAACCCAACAAGAGGGGCCAAGCTTAAAGGATATTCAAACAAAGATTTAGGTTATACAGGTTCAGTAATATTATCTGAATCTCCACTTAGGCTAAATGGAGAAACAAATTCAAAGCCTACTACAGAATGAAATACTTGGGTCGAGTGCTAAGGACCCAACTCCCATTGAATGATCAAATGACTGAATGAAGATAAGATAGGGAGTAATGCATCTTTTGTTACTACAATGATTTGGTTGGATAACATTTACTTTGATAGTAGAATTATTAAACATATAGTAGGTATAGTAGTTTATTTAGCATGGATGGATATTCCCAAACTGTTTAAATTTTAGACGACATATGATGTTGATTGGTGGCCAATAGACGCATTTCCCTCGAGGAGGTTGAGGCCACAAAAAATATTTTTTGTTACCTACTTATATATGATTAATAGAAAGAAAAAACTTATTACCAAACTTATCCAAAAAGAAATTATTAATTTTATTAATATAATTTTATTTTTTTCCAAACATACAAACTTTTATTCTTATTTATTTATTTTTAAAGCAATATAAAGTTGTTTAATAGTAAAGAATAGCCTAGATGGTGCCATACTTTAAACCTAAAGAGTACCCTAGACGATGTTGGAAGTATATCCAATTTGAGAGACTAGAAACATTTTGAGGGATGAGAATGAACGTCTCATAAATTATAATGTTTGCCACAGCAATGTTGACTCTTTATTTTTCTAATATTAGAACTCATAAATTATAATGTTGGCCATAGTAATGTTGTCTCTTTATTTGTCTAATATTAGAATAGAATCACTTATCAATGGAAAGGAAGAATCCAGCGAAACAAAATTGGGGTGTTGATGAATGACTTTTGAGCATGATCTATATGTTTTTTTATTTAAAAAAATAATGTGATGTGAAAAAATTCCAAAGTCGGACATGAAATTTGGTTGGTTGATCTGTCTCAATTTTTGGATTGTTGGTTGGTTGATCTGTCTCAATTTTTGGATTGTTTTTTCTCTGTTATTAAATTTGGTTGGTTGATCTGTTCCAATTTTTGTATTGCTTTTTCCTTGTTATTAAAAATAGATGAGATTGACATGATATTGGGTTGGCTTGTATGAATTTTCAGAGAGATAGATGAGATTGACATGATATTGGGTTGGCTTGTATGAATTTTCAGAGAGGTTATAGTTTTTAAGCCTGGTATGCTCTTAGTTTTTAAGCAATCAATGGTAGGGTTAATAAAGAATTTAAAGAATGTGGAACTGGTAAAGCCCAATATGGAATAATTTCACTTTAGAAAATCCATAAGCAGCTTAAAAAAAATCCATGAAGCGATGGTAGGGTTGATAAAGAATTAAAAGAATGTCGAGCTGTGAAAGCCCAGTATGGCCTTGTCTTGTACAAGGAAAAATGGAATAATTTCGGTTTATAAGTACCATCCTTAACTCCCGGCGGTCGCGATCTTGAACATTGACGGCGTTGGCATGCCATAAGAGTCTAGACCACCACATCCAATATTCCAATCGGGCAGTCCATGGATTTGCTCCACCTTTTTCTTCCCGCTTCGTGCGGCCTTTACCTTATTCTTTGATCATTTGCGGTCGTCATCGCTGGGACTGGAGGGAGTCCTCCTTAGACCGTTGGAGGCTAACTGCGTCCTCATTGTCGACGCTGAATTTTGCACATACGAGTAGCCTCCGCCCGTTCTCTGCCCTCCCGGAAGCTTTTCAAATATTGGAGTATCATCACTGTCCTTTCTATTCTCCGATGCTCTCTCTAATTTCTCTGGTTGATGAGCGTTGGTGTAAGAGTGGCCTGTTCCCGGACTGTTGATGAGCGTTGGTTGAGGGAAAAAATTATTTTTATTTCAAAAATATTTTTTTTTTAAATGTTAATGGCATTTGTATTTTGACTTATGTGTTTAAGAAAAATAAAAAATATAAAAGAAAAACATGAAAAATTAAGTGATGTAGTAATTTTTTTTTTTTTTTTCCTTGACTTTTTTGGCACTCTCCTTGTTCTAGGACAGTTGGTGCTAGTTCATTCACAGTTTTATCTATTGGGTTTTTTTGTCTTGATTAGAACTTTTCAAAGCATGAAATCTTTTTGTACCCACCATCTTATCCTCTTTTTGTGTCACATTTTTTTTGTTGATCTGATTCCTAGATCACTTTTCATTCTATACCACTCTATTTGTGTGTTGTATTTCCAACATGTATATGAGTACTCTCTTCTTCTTAGTTTGATGAGTTCTGTGTGATTCCCCCTTCTTCCTCCTCCATGATGAAGGATTCAAAAGGTCACCATCCTTTTGTTTTGCATTCCTACCCATTTTTCTTTTTTTGGGTGTTTTTGTCCTTGGGGGCATGTGTCTTACAAATGTCATATTTAGTAGCATGGGAAACATCTAAAGATCATATTTTCATAATCCATAAGTTGGGTCCACTAAAAGGTTTTATGTTTCACCTAAATGCAGTCAAGTAGACTTTTACTTAGATTCATTTCCACACATTATGGTAAAATTAAATAACCATTTCTCCATTTTTTTTAGAGTCAATCTTTCTAAATGACCCCAAAGTGTTTCCAATATCCTCAAGAACCTTGTGATGCCAAAAGGGAAGGGGAAGATTTGGTAACCTCACCCATACTGACATTGTTGAGACGACTATTGTTGTGGAACCAAAATTTAGGAATGAATGGGTGATGAGAATCCCTACACTTCTCCAAAACTAGGGCCCTTCTTTCAAAACTCTCTCCTAGTCATTCCAGGTATTGAATTGAACAATGAAAAATCCTTGTGAGCATAGGTATATGTCACAGTGGTTGGTCTAGGCTGAAAAAACCCATTGATGCAAAGCACTGGACATGGGCCAAAACCTATTGAATATACAAATCACTACTCTAGATTGAAGAATAGAGAAAAGTTGATTTACTTCTATTAGGTTTACCTCCATGGTGGACTCTTCTTCTTGTTGTTGTTATACAATGTATGATCTAGGAGTGTATTGTGGTAGATCTAATTGATTAGAACCCTTACCTCATGTCGCATCTATGTAGGAGACTGAACCTCCTAGGTTCTTGGATCCCAAAGAACCCCCTTATAGCCTTAAATTCAAGACAATGGTAGAATTTCCTGAAATGTTGTAATCATGTAACTGAAATAGATCTTGAAGTTGTTTCCCTTCATGAAGAAGACGTTATATATTTGTAGTAAAACCGAACTAATTCTCTATATTCTACTTGAGATTCACCACATGATCTAGACCTAAGACCCAAAAAAGGAATTACTCCCCATTAAGGTTCTTAACAAAAATAAAAGATCCCTCATGTTCCAATTCTTCCAACCCTCCACACAACCAAAATCAATAAGCATAGGGTTTGTTTTAGTGGATTTGCACTATTCTACGAGATATTAGGGTTATGCAAGCATTGATCTAATCTTGTGGCTAAAAATGACTAGAGGAAGGGGTGATGCATGCTTGATCCAATTTGATAACAATTATGTGCTAAAAAACTGTGTACATAAGATATCACATGATCCCTTTTTAGCAAAAGTCACCCCCTATAGAGCAAAAGAAATCCCTTTAAGAAAGCAGTTGAGAGTTTCATAAATGAACCAAGTAATCTCCCTTTGACCAACGCTTCATATCCCACCACCCTACTATTTGAAGGTGTTGAGGAGTTGTGGGAGATTTAGGACGACGATAGCCATACCACTCCTGGGATCATTTAGATTAGTCGTCGACCTTTGCCTTGAATGGTGTGGTGTTTTCCTTCTATGTTCAGTAATAGTCTTCAATTGCCTAACTTGACTATGTGGCTACAAGCTGCAAATGACAATAACCCACAAGCTCTCTGTATGCGCAAAACCCTAATACATAGAGTTAGCACAATTTTTCCAAACATATTATATGTGTGTGTGTATTCTTAGGAATTGGGCTTACCAATGAGAATTATGGACTACTCATTTCCCATGCGGTTATTCAATCTATGAATTTTCCATGGAGTCACTAGATGTAGTGCTCTTGTTATTGATCATATTAAAAAGGTTGGCAAGGTTTATGCAATCTATTGGATGACGCACATAAGGCAAGCACCATGACCCAAAAATTCACCATTTAGACTGAACTTCCCCCTAAAAGGTCAAGGGAAGAGTCCCATTTGTTACCCCAATCAAATCCAATTAAGAGTAGTGCCTTACATGGGGTCAAAAAGAGGTGGAAGAGTTAACTTATGGGGTTGTCTTATTATTTTTGTGTGTCGTAATGCAAATAAAGCTACACAAAATAATGTGAAGTATAACACGTAACCATCTAAATCTGATGTAGAGAAAAAAATTCTTAACCAATTATGGTGCCATTTCTTGGTTTAGAAAGTTGGTTAAGGATTTATGGACCAAATTAGGTTATTGTCTTATTACATTAGACTACAAAAATTGTAGTAGATAGTAATTACAACAACCTATTTAGCTCTAAACAACCACCTAGTGAGTGCCAAAACACTCTTTTATTATAAATCTATGGATATGGGGCTTAGAAGATGAAATATAGGCCCTTTAAGACCAAATTCCAACCTATAACAACAAAATTGACAACTTCCAAGTTGTCTTTTCTATGGATTTGGGATCACATCCATCTAGATCAAGTGTCTAGAAAATTTCCAATTATGAAATATACTTTAAATAAGACTAGAAATTAAATGCTTGACCCTAAAATAGTAAAAATAACAACTAAAAGTAATGTATAGTCACTAGACAATACTTTTAAATGATAACTTACTTGTATGGGGATGGAAATCTTGATATTTAATGCAAATGTTGTATGGTGAAACCAACACATGGTTTAGATTTTCATTCAATTCATTAGGTACAAAGTGTAAAATATGCCCAATGATAAATAAATACCAATGTATCTAACCTTGATTTATATCTATGCTATTTATCAATTTTTCGAAGGTACAAACTTGCTATTATGATAAGGCAATGCAAAAACAACAAGCTATAATAGTTAATCTAATGTGAAAAATAAAGGTTTTGATTTTTTTTAAATAGAGTAGTTTTTATAGATTATACATTGTACCAAACCATGCATACTTCACTTGTTGGGATCTGAAACATGTGCCCTCTTAAGTTAAGGTTGTAATTAGTTAAGGATGTGGGTTTGGTCTACTAGAGTCACTTATAGGGAATTATAAGTGTTTATAGGTACCAACCTATTGTTACAAATCTAGTAGGCACTAACCTATCGGAGGCAATAACCCCCTTGGTTGACCACCAAATCAACAAGATATTGAATAGGCACCAACCTACTAGTCACCAATCTCCTTGGCTAGGCTCAAACTTAGGGTGACAACCCTGGTTGTATTTTTCTTATGAACTCCATGAAAAAACATCTTATATATTTTGATGTTCAAATTAAAAATGGGGTTAAGTGAGGGACACAAATTATAGAGACTAGGTGGTTACTTTCTTGAGATGTTCAATTACTTGTTGCAAGAGAAATTAGACCGTTTTGGGACAACCATTGAAGGTTAGTTGTCGTGTTTTAGTAACATTGATGTTCTTAATTTATGGGTTGAAAAAGAGTACATAGACCCATGTTTCTTGGGGCAAGGAAAAATACAACAAATGGACAAAATTTTAAAGAAAAACATACGCAAAACAGAGTACTAGCCAGAGGAGAAAGTTCGGGGCCATGATTACATGGAGGAGAGGAGAAAGGACACACAAAAGTTAGCAATAATTCATAGGGAAACATCTAGGTAAGGAAAGGAAATGGAAAAAAAATGAACATGTAGAGAGAGGGATTACATAAAGAATTATGGAATAAGAGATTGGGGGAGAACTTACAGAGAAGAACCACCATGGACAAGAACTCTCAAAGAAAAACTACCATGGTTGAAGAAAAATAGGGGATCACGCACATCTAGGAGACTCAGAGCTTTAATTATGTTGTTTGGACACTTTGGGTGGGAAGAAGGAAAAATGCAGAGCAATTGAGAATGCTCAGGATAATTGGAATTACAAAAGCAAAGGACCCATGAGATAGAGCATATCATGGGTTGAACAGTGGAATAATGCATGTACAATTGTAGACAAAGGAAGAATTTATTGTTAGTGTCGTGTAATAGTGGAAGCACTTTTGGTTTATTCTAGGGCTCTCAGAGCAGCTATTTTATTTCTGAATGAGAAATAAGGGTGCAAGAGGAGCTTCTCTAGGTGAGGGTAAATCTCATGAAACCTTAGGGGGGATTACCATGGAGATGGGTTTTCTCTAGAGTTGCTTGACATCCTAGAGTAGAGGTTTAGCCTTTTGAGTCCTGGAAAGAAGTTTTGGAGTCTCCTTTGCTTGTTTCATTTAGTTTGGAAGTGTATTATCGAGTCCCCTTAGTGGGTGGAATCACTATGTGACAAGTTCAAGGTGAAGGTGGATCCTCTCAATCCAATATAGCTCATTAGTTATTGAACAACTAGAGGCTGGAGCTAGTGGTCCTCTTGATTCCCTAAAGAATTGTTAAATGCTATTGCATTGGTGGATGGAGGTACGGCAACCTCTAGAGTCTCTATTTTAGCCAGAAACTGGTATACAATCCCTTGAGAAATCCATCTCAGTATGAGGAATCCAGCTTGGGGTGATAGCTACAAAAGACGAATGGTTACAACTATCTACAATTAGGTGGAGACTCATAGTGCCATACTCACTTTCTCCAAGAATTACAAGATAAATTTTTCTTATGTATGTCTCCCGGTAATGAATGTGTGATGAATTTCTAGTTGGAAATTGTGTTTATGTGAAACATACATGGTTTTGTTACTATTATTACACAATTGATGAAAATATAGTGCAATATTTCAAGGCATCGGAATACCGTACAAGAATATCAATTTTATTGCAGCAATATTTAGCATGAGAATTTCTTCTTATTTCAACATGATGATGACATTGAAGTTGAATCTCTCAATGTGGGGAGCCATATTTTGTTTGTTGTCTCGGTTTTTTGATAATGTGGTAAGTCTTGGCTTGGAAGGCTAGCTATAGCCATGGTACTCATCTTAGTTGTTACCTTTCTAGTGTTTACTTATACACTGGTCATCTCTATTAGTGAGTGGCCTGGAAACCTCAAATAAGTTGTTGTGTTTGTTCTTATTATGTAGGAGAACGTTTATCTATGTGTAGATAAAGACCAAGTGGTTGTAATACATGTTGAGTTAGTAGTGTGGTGTGCGTTGTGAGCATTGGGATCCCTTCACTAGGCACCATGCCTTTAAAAGAGGGTATTTGATAGTTATCTGTGCAACCATGCCTAGAATTCCTTGTCCCTAAAAGGGAATGTTGGTAGGCCCATGATCTAATCCATTATGTGCCTATCCATAAGGATCTTGTTTGTAATCAAACTTAAGGAAATGAATCCCTATTTCTTAGAGCAGTGTTGATCTCCTTGTGATCCTTTTAAAACCATATGTCTCATGGTGACTCTTATAAGTTCACGGTGATATTTTGGTCCTCGAATGAGACCTATAGATCTCCAAGTCAAGATCTGATTGATCCCAGTAATGCATTGAAGACCTTAGGGACCACAAATTCTTGAGGGACTGGATTAATAAGTCCCTAGCCTAAATGGATAGGTCCATAACTAGTGTTCACCGTGGCAGACACCATGGACCTAGGAAGAGGAAACTTGTTGTAAGCTCAAGAGAGATAGCACCAAAGAGTACCTTAGCAAACCTTGTGGCCATAGCTAGACTGTGGTGCAAGTCCAGATGTTTGTAGAACCGCCACAATCAAGCCATGTTAGAGCTCCCTTGTGAATGGCACATAGTGTAGGAAAGATGAAATTCCTTATGAAAACCACTAGATACAAGAATGAATGTCTTTCTCATGGCTCAAGCTATAACCAGAAAATTCTTACACTGGCTATGGGAAAAATCCTACTATGAGTGGGAATGTTGTGAATTCAGGCATAGACTTAACCTTATAGCTTTAGTCGATTAGAATGTATCTACATAGCCTGACAAGAGCCTCGTCGTGAAAGTGGTGAATTGAATGTTTTTATTATGCCTTATTTCAATAAGGACGATGGAGGGATGGCATGTCCTAGATGCATAAACTCAAAAGTTTATAAGAGTTGCGTAGAAGGGACGCCAAGGTTAACATGGAAAAATCTAGTGGAGTGGATAAGGTCAAGGTCATTTGGGGTCCTTGTATTGGCTAATGGAAGGCCCAATACCCAAGTTGAAATTCTATCATGACTTGGAAAAATCTCAAGGTAGGCTCACATAGATGGAATTATGTTCACTATGTGATGTAGAAAATTATCATCCCAGACTAAGACACTTGGAGGTAAGCCTTTGCACATTGAAGAGGAGACTCAAGATGAAAGGGATCGAGCATACATGGTAGGTTTCCATCATGGAGAAGTTCTATCTGGTAAAGTACATGCTAAAGCATAAGGGAGGAGGACCTAGGGTGATGTGGTGACGTGTCCCAAGACTCCCATCCCAAAACTTAAATAAGAAATGCACAAAGGGGGAGCTAGGGAGAGTAAATTTGGGATGACTTGAGACGAGAAATCATGGCAAGAATAAAGTAGTGAACCAACCATGAGCAAGGCCACATGGATAGGTGTGGACTCAGGCTCCAAGTGATCCCACAGGCTACTATTCGGGACAAGAAGCCAAAGTGCATATTGACAGGGGGAAAGATGACGTAAGCCAACCTGCGGTGGTAGACATTTAAGCATGAGAGTCCTGATATTCGTTTGAGGGGTGGACGCACCTTGAAGTTAATCCCGAGGGACCGACCCCTGAATATTTACAAGAATGCAAAGGAAGAAGAGTCAAGTAGCATACTAGAGGAGATGATAAAGTTTATGTTAATTGTTGGCTCACCTATACACACACACACACAATGGACTAATGCATAGCACGGGAATTAGTGAGACCCTTTCAACGAATGGGTCAGAAAGCTAATATGGCCACATCAAGTGATGGTAAAGGGATGATTTGGATGCCACATGGTTACCATATGGTAGAAGGAGGATGAGGAAGTGGAAATTTGCAAACCTGTAACTCTCGATCCATAGGCCGAATTGGGGTGATATTTTATATCACTGAAACCATCCCCCAAGGCAATCATAATGGTGGCAGTGGTTTCAAGTTTTGGATTCAATTAGTAAAACTATTTATCCGATGTCTCCAACCTTACAAGAGGGATTAGATTAGCAAGCGAACATTCTCACCTTGGGTTAAGGTGGGGGTTGTCCACATACGGTATCAAAGCATCCAGCTTCAACATTTGGATTGAATGGGCTCTATCATGGGAAAATAATAGTAGGGTTCCTCCAATGGTGTTATATTTATTTTTAGAAAATTAACTAAACAAATGTCGAGGTGCTAAAAGTTTGTTTATAACTGATTGGCTGCATGCATGGATGATATGGTTATATTGTGATTTAAATATGGAACATGGCACTAACAATTGGTGTTGATTGATATATGATTAATGAATATGCAATGTAGAGGTGGTGATTCTTTTGGCTTGATGATGATTATCATGGATATACTAACATGGATTGTTTTGTTATAGTAAAGCTCACCATGGCAGCTCAAAAAATGCAAGTTCATGGTCATGATTGTGTGTATTTATTTATCTATTTATCTCATGTTATATATAAAAATTGTGAGCGGATTACAACACATCACAAGCAACAAAATATAATGAAAGACATGGGAGTGGGGACTAGAATGGTGCAATATAGCTTTTAGCAGTCATAACATGGAAATGAAGAGGCCAAATTCAAAGAAGAAGAAAGATCATTTGGCCAAGAGAAAGGGGAAGACTCACTTGATTGGTTGGATACTTTGAAGAGCCTAGCAGTTGAAGTAAAAAGCTTCAAATAATAAAATGAAAGGATAGTGAGAGATTAAGAGAGGCAAGTTGAGATAAATTCAGTTATTTTTCAAAGCCTCTTAGGTTTACAAAGATAGACTTAGCCTAAGTTGGGGGATAATCATAAATATAGGATGAGCCTTCAGGGGTCAGAAGAGAAAAAAATGGGGCATATGGTAGTAGGTCTAGGAAGAGGCATAGGTAGGAATGTGAAGACATTCTGAAGGAAGAGGCACCACTGATTACCTAAGAAGGAATAACCAACACTTATGTGCATCATTCTAGTAGACCTTCCGACTCTGCTACTAGAAGGCACCATCATCACTCCCATCATCATCATCATCATAATTAGGGAAGAAAAGAAAAGGATTATATGCCATACAAACTTAAGAAAACAAAACCACCCACATTTGATGAGGAAATGAAGAAATCTGAAGATGCAAAAGGTTGGTCGTTGGGAATGAGGAAATATTTTAGAATTCATGATTATTATGGAAATGTGAATTACAATATTGCCACCTATAGCTTGAAAGGAAAGGAATACATATGGTGGGAAGATCTAAAAAATGTCAGTGGCATCATTGAAGAAGAATTGACTAATGTCCCAAAAGCTTGCATAGTGGGTGATGTGGCTTGCAATTTGCCTAAAATTTATGTAACAATGGACAATTGCTAGGGATACCAGCATGCATCCATCATTGAGATGGAAGGTGAGATATGAAATCAATTGGTTTCCATTTTAATTTATCCTGGTTATAACTATAATTATGTTAACTCGGAGCTTGTCAAAAAATGTAATTTGGCCCAAAAATTGCAGGTAGATCCATGGTTGGTTCAATTGGTAATGGAATGAAGAAAAGAGTGAGCCATTGTGTAAATCATGCGTGATTGAGCTTCAAGCCATGCCAAAAACAACGTACCTAAATGTTTTACCTTTTGGGGTGTACAACATACCGTTGGGTATGGATTTGGTATATAAGCATAAAACCAAGGTTGAACATTATGAGAAGGAAATTGAGTGCCTAAATGAATGAGAAGGAAAGCAATATTGCACATGAAGCAAAATCCCAACTTGGTAAGGAATTTTTACAGCCATATAGGCCAAGCACATCTCCGACAGGGTTGTCATTTGTTTGTTGTGCAAATTACTAGTGATGACAAGGCCAATAGCCATGCTGAAAAGGAAGAAAGTGAAATACTACAAAGATATCTTGCGTTGCGACAATTTAGAGATGTGTTTCTAGAGGATAATCTTGGATTTCCTCCTCATAGAGAGGTATCATTTTCAATTGAGTTGGTATATGGAGTAGCACTAGCAACCAAGGCAACATATCGGAAGAGTACGTTGGAACTGATTGAGTTGAAGCTACAACTAAAATAAATTCTTCATAAAGGATACATTCAGCCATGTGTCACGGTGGGTAGCTCTGGTATTGTTTGTAAAGAAAACAGATGGGACACTCAAACTCTGTATTGACTATAGGTAGTTAAATAAAGTGAATATCCAAAACAGGTATCAATTGCCACAAATTGATGTATTATTTAACCAGTTGAGAGGAGTAGTAGTGTTCTCCAAGATCAATTAGAGATTTGGGTCTCATCACACTTCAAAATCAAATAATTGAGAAAGTAAAAGTTCAATGGAGGCACTTTGGCCTAGAGGAATCCCCTTGGGAAATTGATCATTCCATGTCGGATGTATCCTTTTTTATTTGTTGGTTGAAACAAATGTATATGTTTGTAAATATTGTATAGAGTTGTACATATAAAACTCCATAAAACAATATGCATATATATTTCGTGGTTTTTCCATTAATCAAATATATTTATGTAAACACTTCTTTCCGATTGAGTGATAAACATATTCATACTTCTTTAAAATGAATACATAAACTGAGTTACAAGTTTTGATCACACTTGTTACCACCAATCTCTCAATGCACCAAATTGTACGAGAAACGAGATATTTGTACTTGAATACTTTTAATCTATCAATGCTCAAAATAAATTATGAATTGTCGCCTTTATTTAAAAATTCAATAAAATGTGAATAGTCAAAACCCTAAAGATACTCAAAAGAATATATGGAAATAGAAAGGTTACACAAGGCCTCTCATTAATTTTAATGTTATATTTAATATATTTAACTTATGTGTTATGAGGCCTTTTCATCAAAGGTTTTGTGAGTCCGTGTTTAGTTTATTTCCATATTTTATTCATTACTGTTTAATTTAAAGAATAATATAAATAATTTAGTAAAGTATGAGGATATCAATAAATTTCAGGGGTTAATATTTTAATTAAATTTGTTTAAGTATATTTTTTTTTATATTTTTCCAAAAATTTTGAAACTCAGAGTATTTGAATATTTTTGTTAATGGTGGAAATTGATTCAGGGCCCTCAAGATCCTATGCAACATTTTTTTTTAATGGTGAAAATAGATTCAAGATCCTCAAGAACCCGTGTAACATCTCAAATTCTTGAACTTGACAATTGTAATATTAAGGAAAAAAAATTCCTCAATAATATGCTGGAATTTCAGAAGAAATATGGTTATTCAAATTAAATATAAAATTTGAATATATATTTACACTAAATTAAATATTATACAATATCTTTTATGATTATTAAACATATTATTAATATTTAATTTTTTGACTTTTTAACTGAAAAGGTGAGGATTTAATGTGTGGGTCCAATATGGTCAACAATTGTTTAATGTCACATTGTGTTGGTCCAATATGGTCAACAATAGTCCAATGTCATATTGTGTCAAAGATTGTCTCAATATGAAATCAGCCATGGTCAACCATGGTCCAATGTCGCACTATGACAAAGATTGTCTAAGTATGAAAATCAACGATAGTAAACCTTGGTCAACCATATTTATTTTAAGGTTTATAATATTAATCTTAGGGTTTTTATACCTTGGGTTTATAATATTTATCCCTTGTGTTTTTAGTATTAATCCCTTGGATTTATTAGTCTAAGGGTTCATATTTCTAGGGTATAATATTATTCATAGGGCTCATAGTATTAACATTTGGGTTTGTTACAAATCCATTAGGTTTATAATCATGGTCAACCATGGTCCAATGTCACTTTGTAACAAATATTCTCTCAATATGAAAAACAACCAATGTTGCATTGTGACAAGGATTTTCTCAATATGTAAATGAAACATGGTCAATCATGCTCATCTCTTATTCCAATGTCACATTGCGACAACCATAGTCCAACATTGCATTATGACAAAGAATGTCTCAATATGAAAATCAACCATACCCAACCATTATCCAACATTACATTGTGCCAAAAATAATCTCAATGTAAGAATAAATAAAAAACGCATTTCTTCTCTCCATTAATATAATATTTCCTTACTTTTAAGCCATTCATTGAAAGATTAAGCCGTTCGTTAAAAGTTTAAAAAATCTCACTTAATATAAAAGTTGCTTAAATTGCTTACTTTTAAGCTCTTCATTGAAATTTTAAGAAATCCTACCATGGAAAAAGTTAAAATAGCATAGTGCATGCTTCGGAACTCTATACAACCTACTTCCACAGGCAGCCGAGGCACTCCATGAACCATACATTTCATGTTACGTTGCTTTTCTATTTGATAATAAAGAACTCCTCTTCCCCTAAACTAATTTTGAAGCTGGTTGTGGATGACATTCAACGTGACATTAGAGTATTGCTGTATTCAAAATTTCACAATATTTATGAATACGAATTTACTATGATTCAACGTTATTGTAGCTCTATGAATCTGACCCGCCTTTATTGCCACTAACTCAGACATTTACCAGGAGAGCATTGAAGGGATGAGAACAGTCCCTTGAATTGAATTGAATTTTGACGGTGGTTGGACAGAACACAGTGAGAACCAAACCCCCTAACTCAGACGTTTACCAAGATGAGCATAATCACTTAAGTTGAATTGAATTTTGATTGCGGTTAGACAGAACACAGTGACAACCAAATCCCACTAACTCAGACTTTTACCAGGATGAAGATAGTCACTTAAGTTGAATTGAATTTTAATGGCGGTTAGACAGAACACTGTGACAACCAAACTCCAGAGCTGCTTGGCATTCAAAAGGGGCATGCTCGGTGACCATAGACTCTGAGTTGCAGACTCTAATTGCCATAATTTCCGCATTTTTTTCCATGACATTTGAAAAACAAAAATACTTTTATCACTTTGGACTCGTTATGTTTTTTTTTCCTGAGAATTGCCGTATTTCACTGTGAAGACTTAAGTTTTTGTTATGAGTTTACAAATTATATAACGTTTGTTCACGTTTTGTCAAAATACTTAAACAATAAATTCATCTAACAATATTCTACTTCATCTTCATTCATATATTTTTCTATTCTACTTCCATCTTCGTTCATCTATTTTTCATATTTGAGGTCAACAAAAAAAATTATTATTTTTCTGTGGATAGATATTTGGAAATAAGTTTTTAAAATGTTAATTTATTATTAATAATCATTAGATAAGGATAGAGATTTAACTCATAAATATTTTATTATTATTATAAAATAAAGTTTTAAATTTATCTCAAAAATAATATGTTTTAAATTAAAGTTTAAATTATCTAAAAATAATTATGTTTTTTGGACATGTGATATTAGTAAATCATGGTATGTAACAAAGTCTATATGCAAAATTAATAATTTGATGCCAAAATAAACATGAATCTCCATAACTAAAAATTTTAACTTACTTTTTCAGATATATAATATTAGTTTTTTTAATAATAAAAATAATTATAATACTAATAATAATTAAATAATTTTTTTATGTATTTTAATTTTGACATTGTGAGATATATCATAGAGAAAATCATTTGATACTTATTATTGAATATATAAATTTAATCCACATTAAAATTTAACATTAATGAAATTTGTAAATACAATTTGTTTTCACTAAAAAAATTAACTTGTTGTTCATTTCTTCTCTCATTTGTAAGCAAACTTATTCCTCTAGGAGATTTGATCCAAGAGGGGGATTCCACTTTATCCATAGATGCAATAGCCATTTAAGTTTAGGTTTTCTTACTTGACAAGCTAATTTATAATCCACTTTCTTGGAGATATAAGAAACACTTTTTTATTCCAATAATTGAATGTCCACTAAATAAAATAAATTGACTTCTAGATTTAACTTTTATTTGTCTTGTGCACATTGGATGAGATTCATTATCATAAATATAATTGATATGTGAATTGATTAATTGTTTATTAGTTATATTTGAGAGATATAATTCAACTAAAATAACTCTTACTTTAATGTTTAGTTAAGATATTTTCTCAACTAATTAATTAATTGTATGGTTAAAATAAAATGCTATATTAAATATTATTTAATAGAAAGCAAATAATTCTTGGTATGAAATTGTTTTTTCAAATTGGTATGTAAGCCGGTGGTTCTATGTGTAACTCCCTTCAGGGAGGGCCCAGGATATCCTGTTGTAGATGTAGATTCAATTAATTAGTGTGAGTCGTGCGTTTAGCGAGAGCATATGGTGGTGTGTGTTGTTTACCCCTTTCAAAGAAAAACCTGACTGATGTGGCACCCTGCGTGCATCATATTGTTCCGGCATTTCTGTTGAGCGGTCGAGATATTTTGTGGCTACGTGGAGGAATGAACCAGCCGACTGACTTATATCAAAGCATGTACTGCAGGGCTGCAAGCTTCTTTGTGGTCCTGCACAAAACCACGAGGTGCTAAGAGTGGGAGTCGTGTTCGTGATCTGTCTCGCTATAATCACTGCTCTGGATTCCTCAAAGGTTAATCTGGAGGTTTCGTTGGACCAGAGTTGTCTGCTTGGATGTGAAATGCCAGCAGGATTGAGAATCAGAATATTTTGACTTGCATGCTCTTGATCGAAATCCCTGCGTCTATTATGGGGCGACACCACGACCTTTTGGATGTGTTGTTTCAAAAAATAAATCACCATTCAAAGAAGCCATGGCAGATGCGTTGCAGACTCACATGTTTTGACGATATTTCATTGGTTTCCTACGTTTGTCTCTTCGCAGCAAGTAAACACAACGCAATTCAAATGCAATCTAATATTCAACCGTGCTTGTGCAATTGAGATCTTCGTTCCAATGACCCACTCAAAAGGATTCGACCTCATCCGTCAAGTTTCATAGTAGCTGCCACCTCGGGCAATATTTTTGGCATTGTGGTTCTATTGATGACTGCCATCTCATTGGATTAAAGACTGGTGCACTGCCTAGGTGGATGGTAAGTCGAATGAGAATAGCATGAGCGCTGGTCGAATTACATAGATGTTATATTCTACATGATGCTATGTTGTTGTGTGTTTTGGAATGGGGCAACCATATTAATTAGTAATAGATTTTCTATAGACCATTAGAAGTTTGTTTTGTAAAAATATTAATGGATTGTGAATTCTAAAATTAGATAAGGATGCTATTTTGTAATAACTGATTTCCGATAATTTTGTATTTAGAAGATTTTTCTATACAATTAGTGAGTAGGTTGACTCTTATGTATTTCGGTAAATGGGAGCTCGTCCATAGAATGAGTAGCAATACAATTTTTATTGCAAACAAGTGATTGATTGTGTCTGAAGCAATTATTTTTAAAGATCAAGTGGTGTAAAACTCAATATGGATGGTTGTTGAACTAGTTTGGCGTTCAATAATTGACTTCAAGAGATCCGTAATTCAGGAGTTCGAGAGTGGAACTCGGGAATCCAGTTTTCCAACCACACCTTCATGAGCATTCTGAGACAACTTATTAGAGTTTTCCCTATGCCATTTCGAACATGTTTAAAGAAGCTAATGAAAACTTTGCATACACGAAGGTCAAGGACAAATACTCGTTAAGGGAGAGACTTGGAGATTTAACTCCTACTTGTCTTGTGCACATTGGATGAGATTCATCATCATAAATGTAATTGTTATGTGAGTGTTAGATTTGAGAGATTTTGTCTAGCTAAAATATCTCCTACTTTGGTGTTTGGTTGAGATATTTTCTCAACTAGTTGATTGTATGGTTAAGAGAGAATTTCCATCTTAAAATAATACTTCTTGTATTTATATGTGATGTCTAATAGAATGCAAGTAGGTTTTGGTGTGAAATTGTTTTTCCAAATTAATATGCTTAGTGAATTAATCTTAAGATTAATTTAAAGTTTTTATATGCATGGATAGCGATCATACTCTTTAGTTGTGCCTTTGTGTTGGTCCTACTTAGATTTTGGTAAGGATGAATGTATGAAGATGAGTTACACTTTTTGTCCAAATGCGGCAATGAAACATAAAATTTTCCTCTTTTATCAAATTGTAGCTCTCAAAATTCATATAAGCATTGTGAATTTTGATTTGGAGTAAAAATATAAAATGTGAAAAATTATGTTGCTATCCTAATGATTTTTTTTTGCAAAAAGAATAGTGTTGTATAATCTCTCAATTTTTCATTAAATGCAACACTTTTCCTTGCAAATTTTCACACATATTAAGAAATATGTGTGTGTTCACCTAGCATAACTTACTTTAAAATGTGTAATTTAATATATATTATATATATATATTAATATTATTATATATATTATATTAATATATATATATATATAGCTATTTACACAGAGAGAATTAAGTTTCCAAATTAAAATTTCATTTTTTATGCAAAAATATATATTTTTTTGGTGAAATAATATTTCAATTGCATTTTGGAGACACATCACATATGTTCACTTAATATTTTTTTCAATACTGTAAATAAATTCAGAAAGAAGGAGTAACGTTTTGAAGAGAACTCTTAAATGAAGATAGCGGTAATTTTTGAAATTTTACTTTGTTGATTTTTTATGTTATTGACTTTTTATTCAACCCCTTTGAAACTATCTAAAAAAATTCAAACATTGTGTATACAACAAATTAAATGAAAATATCGTATGAATTCGAAAGTGTCAAACTCATATGCCATTGCATAGAGGATTATTTTACGAATCCAACATGATTAATTCTCCCACTTAAAGACAAATTCTGCCCTAAATTTACTAGGGTATAAAATGAAGTGGCAGAAAATCTGCATAAGGGGTGTTGAAACTATGATTTCTGCATAGCAGGTGTTGAAACTATGATTTTTCTAGGACTTCAAGAGCTAGATCTTGCACTTAAAATGCTTGATTGAATGCTTAAATTCATAATTCAAATTGCTCAATCAAGAAACTCTCGATTACGTCAGATTGGTGGTTAACCAACGGTTCAATCAAGCCATTAAAAAGTTACCCACCAATAACTACCTACCATTAGATATATACGTATGTATTGTTTTTATATATATAGAGTTAATAAAATTTAATTAAAGAATTAAAAAAATGGTTTTGTGCTTTTAATTTAGTTAATATTTTATTTGAATATAGTTTTTTTTAAACAAATTCTGATTTATTGAAAAATATATATTTAAAACAATATATTTAAGTTTATAATAATAAATTTTTCATATGATTTATACGGTTTATAATGATAATAATTCATAGTTAATATAAGTTTTAATTTATTTATTATTAGTTCTATTTAATATGTTTTTGTTTCGAATTCTTTTGGAAATTATTTATTTTATTTTTTTCACTGAACTTTAAAACCTACCATAATTAAAAATTAAAGTTTTTGTTATAGATAATTTTTATAATAAACATGTTACTATTACAGAGAACTTCTTTCACAAAAGAAAAAAAAATATTTATAGGTGTTTGGGGTGGTTTTCAAGGGTTTTCTTGGTGGTTTTCTAGGTTGTTTGATGTGGTTTTCAAGGATTTTGTTGATGACTTTTTGTGATTTTCATAATTGTTTTTTGTAGTTTTTGTATGGTAGGTGATTTTTCAAATTAATTTATTTTATTTTGCAAAAAAATAAATAAAAAAGAGAAAAATGGCAGGAAACTTACCTTGGCTTGAGCCTCTAGGTAACTAACAAGGTTGATGGGCCCATCTTTGTCAAGCTTACAAATATTTCGCCGAAATCCTTTTTTCCTAGTGGCCTAAGGAAAATTACTTGCCCAAGTCGCGTGTGTGGTTTTTAATAAGAAATAATGCGTTGATCGAGCCAAAGCGCTCGATTGAGCGTCAAACTCAAGTTAGAAAAGGACTCGATCGAGGGTTTGTTTAAGCACTCGATCAAGTTACTTTTAAGTGCCTAAAAAGTTCGATCAAACACTTAAAATTTTCTCGATCGAAGACTTAAAATTTCTTGGTCAAAGATCCTTTTTCACCAAAACGCACTCTCGCTTTACCAAAAAATATAACCCGAAATATGAAGAAATAGTTTTAAAAACTCAAATTAACATAAAAATAATAAATCAATTAATAAACAACAACTTCTTATTCTAAGTATTTTTCAAATTTTATTTTAAGGATTAATTATATCTTTTTTATTGATTTTACTATATATATCACAAATTATTTTTATAAAATATATTTTCAAACTAAAAATAAAATAATAATAATTAAAAATTTATAAATCGTACATTCCCTCTACTTTACCCAAAAAAATCAATCACTTTGCAATGATTTGAGGTCCCCATCCAATTTCAACTTAACAATTACAATGGATAGAGAATGCCGATTTGCATAAGAAAAAACCCTACATCGATTTCTTAAAACTTACGATTATGTTTGCATAATAAAAAAATTGTGATGAATGATTTATTCAAACTAATAAAGTTGGGAAATTTTTAACATATATATTTTTTTAAATTCTTTAAACAACAAAATAATAATGATGCATATCAATAAGATATTATGTATTAACATATACAATTCAACACCATCGATATTGTGCGCTTGGATATCTATTATTACAAGAAACATTTATAATTACAAGACACTTTTTTATTAGGTTAATTTTGATTATAGTATTTTGGAAAGATTCACATCTTTCTCTTTTCCCAATATTGTTTCTTATCTTATTTATCAAAATATGATCCCCGTGTTTATAGCGATATTTTAAAATCATGTTGAATGATTAAATAGATAGTTGTTTAGATTCTTTGTGTAATTTTTAATTATATAAAAAATAACAGGCCATAGATGGAAAGCCATGGCATTTACAAAATATATATATTAATTTTTTTTTTAAAGTTTAGATGATGGATGTAGCTGCACCAAAAAAATATACTATTAAATATTTTACAATAAAATTATTTATATTGAAGATTAAAATATAATTAATACGTTATAAATTAATAGAATAGAAAACTAAGGGGAGAAAAATTAAACTTACTAAGTACTCATGTAGTTAATATACTTAACCAATTTATTTAAAAAAAATAAATTAATTAACATATTTTTTTGTGAACACCTATTTCTATTACTTTATTTAAATTATTAAAAAATTATTGAAAACATTAGAAAAAATCAAAAGAAATTAAAATAAAATATTAAAATTAAATTAAAAAAAAAAATTAAATAAATTTAATTCAATTCAAATTTGTTACTTTACTATCATAAAATATGAAAAGTTATAAATTTGAATAATAATGATGATGGTTAACAACTATTGAGACCAAACTTTGGTCTATCGGACCTAAAGAAACAAATTATTTAGTTTGATTTAAGATTTTATACCTATGCTCAAACAGCTTGGAGAGAAGCCTCCCGAGCTCACTATAATTTTGACAACATGAAGGGCTAGGAAGGTCAGTATTGCAACAAAGATTTTGAAACTGAGATCTAATGTGGTTGTACGTGGGGCAGTCTAAGAGGAAGTGATTTTCATCCTCGATGTTCGTATTCTCACAAGGATGGTAGAACCTTTCCATCCATGGTGTTTTAGGTACTGCCCAACAACCTGTTTCACTATGGAGCTCATGAGAGTTCATTCTAATCTTGTCTATATTAATTTTCTTCTTTGAGCTAGTTAAAACAAAGAGATACTTTTGATCTTCTAGCGTGGGGTTGATGACCTCCTTATAATATCTTAATTTTCTTTTAGCTGTTAAGTCTTTCTCACACCACATTTTTTCTTTGAACTTAGAAGTAACAATAGTTTTAATGTTATTAATGTTTTGCAATGCAACATTCTCGTTGATCTCCCGAAGATTTAACAAAGCCCTCATGTCTTTATACCAACCTCATTTGAGCCTTAGGTGGTTTTGGATGGAATTTAAAGCTAGCTTAGGAAGTCTATGGTCTCCTATGTTATTGAGTTTGTGCTTGTACAATAGAAGCCTAGTCATAGCTAGGCTCTCGATAGGGGAAACACCCACTTCTATAAGGAGAATAGGATAGGGAGTGTTGTTTTTAATTTTTAGGTTATACATTATAAAACGCTTCTACATTTGCTCAACCTTTCTCCAAGATTCTCTAGAGATGCTACAACCACAAACCTCACATCCATATAAGATAAATGGAGTGACTAAAGTTTCAAAGAGGAACTTCTTTCTATCCCACATTTCGAGGTTTGCCATTTTACAATTATTTTCAAGACCAAAATAAGCTTTCCATCCCCCATTAATCCTTTTCTCAATGTTATAGTTCCAGTTGAGCTTGTGATGAATATCAATTCCTAGGCGCTTGTAGGAAGACAGTTCCTCCAAGTTACTATTGTCATA
>APFE031378006.1:0-12316 GCA_000404065.3 Pinus taeda
TATTTAGCTTCCTGTGTTTTGTTCCTATATACCTCTTTGTCTTCTTCCTCCTCATTAAAGCAGAACTCCTTTAGGTTGCTCGGCAGCATTGCAAGCCAATCCATCCAAACTCTATTATCCATACACCTGACCCCTTGGTTGGCCAGGATATCAGCCAACTTGTTGGCTTTTCTACGCACATGGATGAATCTAAGAGTGCGCAGTCCCTTAATATGTCCTTAAATTTTCTAGAGAACTTGTATTAGCCTCCAATGATTTGAAACTTTCTCCGGCCCTGTTCTGTGACTGATTCTTTTGGCTGCGTTGATGACTAACACTGAATCAGCTTCTATTATTACATTTTGGCAATTGTTCTATTTCAGAAATTCCAGGCCTTGTTCCAATGCCATTAATTCAGCCATGTTGTTGGTGGCTTTTCCTAGATGCCCATAGAAGAGGGAGATAATGCTTCCATTTTCATCCCTTAGCGCCCCTCCAAAGCCTGATATGCCCGGATTGCCCTTTGAAGCCCCATCTATGTTATACTTTAAAAAACCTTCCAGGGGAGGATTCCAGAACTCCTTACCCAGTTCCCTCATGTTTATTTTCTTGTATATACCTTGCATGCTCAGCCCTTGCATGCCTAATTGCCTGAGAATTGAAAACTCTGCTTCTGAGGGAGGATTTTTAGGGAGATCCTTGACTGTAGTGCTGACTATCTCCTTAAGCTGTTTTGAGATTTGTTCTAACACTCGAAGAGCGGACCTCTTCTCTTCTTTGAAAATTCTTCTGTTGCGCTCTTTCCACACATTCCATACAATGAAACTTGGTAACAAAGCCCAGGCTGAGTTAAGAATTTCGTGTTCCGAGAAATTATTCCTCCAATTGGTCAAGGTATTTGTGATGCTGTCTTTGTCTCTATTCGACTGTCTGAAGATGTTGGCAAGGAAATCCCATAATGTGGAAGTGAAAATGCATCTATTGAGAAGGTGTTCTAAGGTCTCCTCTTGAACTTCGCAAAGCTGGCATTTGGAGGGTCCCTGAATACCATTCTTCCTGATATTATCCCAGGATAAGATTTTTCTATGGTGAACTAGCCACATAAAGAGTTTGATCTTCATCCAGCCCTTGTGCCTCCATAGCTTCTGCCAAGTTCTATCCTTAGCTTGGGATTCCATCCCAAGGAGAATCCCTTTAGCTTCCTTAATGTTAAATTTTTCTTCGTTGTTACTTCCCCATATTAGTTGATCTTGCCCTTTTGTCACTAGTATCATCCTCTGATCCAACAACCTCTTAAGTGTCTCTGCTTTACTGTTCAGGTTTCTATTATCTCTAACTTCTACTTCCTTCCATATTCTCCATTTTTCTGTGTTGTGAGAATGTTCCTAAAAGTCCTTGACTTTCCTTAATATTTGTTGGTCTATCTCCTGTTTGAGGCTTGTAAAATCTTATGTCAAAAGAGTTGGTTCTTGGTTCCATTTGTCCTCCTAGAATAGTGCCAGATCTACATCTCTGATTTCCCAGAAACAGTTTGTTTGGACAACCTCTCTGTTTTCCCAAGCCTTATTCCAAATGTGCGAGCCCTTTATATTTCCAGACATTCTTATGATATCATGAGGAAGCCAGACACTTGCATATTTTTCCTTCTAGATGCTTTCCCATTGAGCCTTAGGATCCTTCACCCATCTCCACCAAAGTTTTGCCCCTAGAACCTTACTTGGAATTTTTGTATCATCCAATCCGAGGCCTCCTTGTTTCTTGGGTTTACAAATCTTATCCCATGAGACCAAAGCCCATTTTTTCCTTGTTTCCTCTTTGCCCCAGAGAAAATTTCTCTGGATGTTTCTAAATTGATGTAAAACTCCTTTTGGCACTGGGAGAGCTGATAACATGAAGACAGGGATAGCTTGTAGCACTGCCTTTGTGAGAACCAGTCTACCCACTAGATTTAGAGACCTGTTTGCCCATTTCCTGACCTTGTCTTGCATCTTGATGATTAACGGTTCCCATATGCTTTTGAGCATAGGTTTAGCCATTAGAGGAACTCCCAAATACTTAGAGGGGAGAGAGTCTCTTTGAAATCCAAGGATTCTAGAGACATTTCTCTGGATGGCTATATGTGTATTAAAGAATTTTTTTTTGATTTGGACAGATTGACTTCCATACCTGAAGCTGAAGCAAAGTCTTTCAAAAAATTTTTGTAAGCTAGCACTTCTTTGACCATGGGAATCCCCTGTAACATAGTATCATCTACAAACTGTTGATGCGTTAGTGCTTGTCCATTTTCCGAAAGTTGTAGTCCTTGAATTTTTCCGGTAGCTCTAGCAAATTTGATGGACCACCCTAGCCCTTCCATCATGAGGATGAAGATAAAAGGAGAGAGCGGATCTCCCTGTCTGAGAACTCGAGAAGGCAGAAAAAGCTCAGAGGGTGAGCCATTAATTAAAATTGAAAAGCTAGAGGAAGTCACTAGGGCCATAACCCATCTGATCCAATTATGGTCAAAGCCAAACACAGCAAGTACTTTCTTGATGTATGACCAATTTACTTTATCATAAGCTTTGGCAATGTCCAATTGCATTATCATCCCCGATTTCCTTTCACTGGTTAATGAGTGTACCACCTCGTGTGCTTGTATGATGTTGTCTAATATTTGTCTGCCCTCCACATACCCTGATTGTTCCCCCGAAACCAGCAAAGGCAATAAAGTTTTAAGTCTATTGGCCACAACTTTGGAAATTATCTTATAAACAAAATTGCATAAAGCTATACGTCTGTACTTCTCTGGATTTTGTGCATTATCCTGCTTCGGAATAAGCGAGATAAAGGAGGTATTGAGAGCCCTCAAAATGGTTTTGTTCCGCTTGGAGTCTTCCACAACCCTTATAGTCTCTTCTTTGACAATACTCCAACAAGATTTGAAGAATTCTACATTGAAACCATCCGGACCTAGAGCCTTACCATTTTTCATTTCCTTGAGGACCTCACAGACCTCCTTTTCAGTAACTGGTCTGTTGAGATTACCATTATCCTCTCTGGACACCAACTTGGGGATATGCTTTATGAGGTCCTGGATGAAAGGATCGCTGTCTAGAGTGTTTTCCTGAGCAATACCTCGGAAGTGCTTAACTAACACTGCTTCTATCTTCTCATGGGACTGATGTGTCTGCCCTTCCTCATCCTTGATCGAAGAGATTCTGTTGTAAGTCCTGTTTGCTATAGTGGTTTTATGGAAAAATTTAGTATTTCTCTCTCCTTCTTTTAGCCATTGAATTCTTGATTTCTGTTTCCAAAAAATTTCCTCTTGATGGCACAACTTTTCCCACTCCTGGTGTTGTTTCTCAACTTGGTCATTTTTTTCCTTGTTAAAACCCTCCTTGATTAAAACTTGATTGAGCTCCATTATTTCTTTTCCAAATGTCTTTTTCCTACGAAAATATTACCAAATTCATTTTTATTCCAGGCTTTAAGCTTCAGTTTGATGAACTTTAATCTTTTGTGAAGCAGGAACATAATTGATCCTTGGGTTTGCAGATCCTCGACCCACCATTCTTCGATGATACTGAGGAATTCTGGGTGAGAAAGCCACATGTTTTCAAATCTAAAAGGTCTATTTCTTGGGGTGCCTATTCCTTTGATTTCCATTTGAACTGGCCAGTGATCTGAGCCTCCAAAGGAAAGAATTCCAGTTATTATTTCCTTATCTATAAGCATGAGATCCTCAAAGATCATGAATCTATCTAACTTGGAGGCTACCTAAGAGTCACCTCCTCGTTTATTGTTCCAGGTACAATGACCATTGTTTGTGTCAATATCAACAAGGTTCATGTTTTCTGAGAAGATTTGGAAGGCTAAGGAATCTTTATTTAGAGTTCTTGTGCCTCCTTTTTTCTCCGATAGAGATCTGATCATATTGAAGTCTCCTCCTAGGACCCAAGGTAGTCCTGCATGTTTGGTTCTTAGATCCACCAGAGAGTCAATGAACTTGATTTTGTCATCTAACCTTTGAGGACCATAAACATTTGTGACTAGGTAAGTTTCCCTGTCTCCTACTGGTTGCATAACAACTGATAAATAATTCCTAGAAGCCTCCGCATCAATAATACCAATATTTTGGGGATTCCAAAGAGTGAGGATGCCTCCTGCTGTATTTTCTGCTTTAACTTCTAGAAACTCAAATCTACTAAGCCATTTACTATGGATTTGCCTTAGTTTATGAATGGAACATTTTCTCTCTTGGACAAAAATTATGTCCGGACCTTCTTGTTTCATTCTATTATTCCTCATTCTCTGTTTTCTCTTGCTACCCAACCCTCTAATGTTCCAAGTTGTGAACTTCATAATTAAATATTGGTAAAGGAGTAACTGGTTAGGTCTTTCATCTTACCTGAGTTCACCATAAGCTTTCCACATTCCATTAGTAGCTCATTTTGTTTTTTCCGACCTCTTTTTTCCCCTGGATTTCTCGGTGCTAACCCTGGAGTCATTTTCGCTACTTTCATCTCGTCGCTGCTCTGCCTTTCAATGTTCTTTACTCCCTCTAAACCCTTTGCCTGGGTTTTCCATAAGAATAGTTGTTGAATCTGATTGAGCTCTTCTTGTGGTAGTGATTCTACCCCTCCAGTAGTACCCTGAGCCAAGAAGCCTTCTAGATCTAGGTTTTCTCTGTCCAAAATCTCCTGAAGCTCATTGTCCTCCATATCCATATCACTTTGGGTTATATCCTGATCCATTTCCAGCATTGATTCATTCAGCATAATCCCCTTCTGTTTTTCGTTTTCCTTTTTCTGATCTCTTTCTTTATTCTCTTCCTTCTTCCCATTCTCTTCATTCATAGCTTGATCTTCTACTGTTATTTCTTCCTCCTCTTCAAGAACTTGGAACTGGTTCTGGCTACCCATTTTACCTTCAGCCTGATGTTGTTTTATCCCTTTTTTCCTGCTTTTTCCTTTATGAACTACTTTGTGAAAGCTCTCTAAGTCTTTCTTTGCGTTCATCTTGCTTTTGTTCTCTGCCAAACTGAGGGGGTAGTTTCTTAGAAGGTGTCCATGTTCATGGCATCTACGACATCTAAAAGGAATATGTTCATAGTCTACTGTTTGCACCCATTCCTCATCATAAACCTCCAAGATGACTTCATCTGGGAGATCTCTGGATAGATCCATTTCAACACAGATCCTAGCAAAAGAAGTGTATTTTCCGCTCCTTGTGGCTTCATAGACTTTAATAAATCTTCCTAATTTGTTACCTATGGTTGCCAGGGAATCAACTTGCCAATAGTCAAGCGGTAGAGAATAGAGTCTAACCCAAACCGGAACTGAAGTAAAAGTTTCCCGTTCTGGAACAAAGTTCATCGTCCAGGGTCTCATATAAAGCCCTGTTGCTGCATACAAGTAGGGCCCGCCTTCAAACACGTTGTCCTTATCTTCAATGTTAGTGAAGACCATAGTGAAAAAACCTTTGGACCCTACATGTAGGTCAATGCTACCTTTGGGCTTCTAGTGGTATTTTATCCATGTTTGTAAAGCGTTTTCAGTGGGCCATAGCCCCATAAATTTGCATATGATTGCATAAGTGTGCATGTGATCTCTGTGTTCCTACAGTGCAGGATTATTTAAAACTACTCTAGGAGTAATTTCAGCTCTGGGTTTGCACTAACTCTTCTGATTTTTGTCTTTTGTTATCTGTATTTTGTCATTTTCTTTCTTGTCTTTAGTGCCATCCTTCTCCTTCGTTTTGGTGTTTTCTAATTCCTTTTCCCTGTTATTTCTACCTTCCTCCGCCTCGCCATTTCCTTTCTCCAGAGACCTCTTACCCTTGTTGGCCACTACTTCCTTATAGGAGGGAGTGGAGGCCCCTCCTCTGTGCCTATCCATGGCGAGAAACTCGCCGCCAAAGTTGTAAACCCTGGTCACCTCTACCTCTGCTCCCGTTGATCAACAAAAAGTCACAACCAAGCATCGCATAAAAGGTTAAGTTAACCTTGTTATTGTTGTTTGATTTTTATGCATAAATGATGGTTACCTATGGTAATTTCTTGAAGATGAAGCATGAGAAACTTCCATGTAGAAAGATAGAGAAACAAGGTTATATTGACTTGATTTTGAAAAGAAGTATGCATTTGTTTACATGAAAATAATAGCTAATGATGGTAAAATTATAAAGAAGGGAATATGGGTTGAGTACACTAAAGAAGGGCTATTATGATAAGCTCTTGCACGCACAAAGAATATCCATGGTGTTATAAAGATATATTCTTTTCATGGATAGAAGTTGAGTTATATTTCTTTAGAACATTATATGTGATTACTTTTAAGCTATAAAAACTATTATCTTAGTTTATTTTAGAATAGGATGTATACACGTGCAATATCTATGTTAGCGTCCATTTGAAAATAATATACATTTGCATGTAGGAAACAACAACATGTGGTGTTAAGCCTACAATGGAAATGATCATTTTTGAAAGTATATGCATTTGCATGCATAGGAATAACATTCATATTGCCCTCTGCTATTCCCAGGCATTCACTGCACCCTAATTCAATAATAGACCGCAGGCACGAAGCAAGAGCATAGATGGTACTATTTGATGGCCCTTCACTCGTATTTCAGAGCAGCACAGCAAAAAGCCCAACGGTTTTCGGAGCTACCGTTATGAGATCGCCTATCAAATTTCGGGCCGTTTCAGAAAACTGATTACTGTCACCGCTAGCCTTAGTGTCACCGCAGAACCGCATGTTACCAAGGCCCGTGGCTTGGGAGTAGAAATTGTCGCTCTCGAATCGCAAGAAACAGCCATCGTACATGAATCTGCCGCCAGATACAGTGGAGCAGGTGCGAATTTGCTTCTTTGCGACGGTAATACATTTGAGGCAATCGGAGGGGGATTTATCCTTTCTGCACTGCACCAGGCCATACACTGGGTCTGCACCTATTACTTGCTCAGCGGTAGCAAAACAAGAAGAAACAATCTTGGCACATAAGGCTTCAAGCACAGCATTCAAATTGTTGTTGAAAAGGGTGACGTTGGTACTCTTGATCGTACTACATCCCAAGCTCAGAAGTGTAGCCTCTGGATCGGCGGCTGTCAGTACTGCCCAGAAGAGAAATAACACGCTGATTAACTGTGAACGAACCATGGAATATGAAGCTATCAGAATCCCCAGAAAATGAACAGGGTATTGCCAAGGTTCAACGTAAGGCCATATAAAACAGCCGAGGGCAGATGCCGCTAAATTAAGCCCTACCAAGCTGACTTGTGGTTGTAATCCTATCAAAGGGGATAAGCATTCCAGTGTAATGGGGAATAGTCTGCCATTGACTATGAAATGGAACGATTGCCCTGTCACTGGCAGGAGGCGACGCAAACCTACCTATTTAGTACTTAGAAGAGTAAGTGGCAAGAGGCAACACAAACCCACATATTTTATTGGCGATTCCCGGAATAAAGCGGTCCTTGGTCAATTTTTTTTAATGGACCATGTTCATCTGGAATATTCTAAATTAGGTGGAATATTAGTGTATTTCCCTTTCAAATTGAACAGCAGTGTAGTAAATTTTTTCTTTTGTGAAAATTGGTAAAAATCACATAAATTCGTAAAAATATAAGTTTTCAAGGCATCGAATCTATCTATATATTTAGACATGAGTTTTAAACGATTAAAATCTGGCCAAACTTGTGATTGGATTCCCACTTGAAAGACTTAAAATACACCATCCTTATATATATTTAAGGAAAATAAAAAGAATATTAATGACATACACACAATACGCATTTTTTACTTTAGAAATGTTTAATTATAAAAATCAACAAACCTTAGAACAACACTTTCATTTTCTTCATTGTGTTAATTTGAGGATACATAACATTTAGGTATTATGCAACATCTAAAAACCTAATATGTTAACTGTGAATTACATTAAAACCCTAATCCCTTATGTGGGATTAAATCACAATGTAGAAAAACCTTTGTTAAAAAAACTACAAAACATATAAAAAATATACCATGCAAAGAATGTCACATTCCAAACATTAATTACCTAATATTAGGATATATCACCTAGCCTAGATTCATGTTAAAGGATCTGTACGTCTCAACTTATTTAATTTTGGTGAAATTGATATCACTGTCATATCATTAAATTACAATCTTTTAGATCCCCAATGAATTAGGCTTGCCTAGAACACAATTTTGAACCATTGGTATCTCCACTCTTCCACTTCCTACCCAACTTAATCCATTAGCACTGCAATATTTTAATTTCTTATTGGATGACTTTAGTGATATTTTCTTGTGTTTTATCACTAAAGAAGAAGATAACTGCTACTCATAATGTTGTTAAGTAATTGGTGTTGTCAAAAACCACCTAGCCTAAATTCATGTTAAATATTTCCTCCCTATCAACTTGTTTGATTTTGGTAGGATTGGTAAGAGCTCTGGATATCCTCAAAGCATATTCATTCATTTCCCTAAGGATTTATGCCTATAGGGAACATATGTATATTCATCAATGTCTCTACATTTCCACTTCCCAACTAACTTAATATGTTAATATTGTAATCTTCCAATTCTTTGTTACTCGGTTTTATCGTCTTAAAACTTTCTTGGAGAGACATTATAAGTTTCTTTGTCCTCTCTTAGAGATGGAAACTCCTTTCCACTTTACTCCACCTTCAATTATCCTATGATATTCTTGAGCATAAAAAAGAAATAATAATCACAATTGATAAAACCTTTTTCTTTTATTCTACTTAATTTGAATTCTTTAATTCATTGATCAAATCCAAATAAATATATGTATCCCTAGAGTCACTTATTTGATCCTCAAAAAATTTGCTTGTTGGACATCTTTGTTTACAAGACTTGAATTTATGTGAGCACAGGTGATTGGATGGAAGGACTGCTAGCGTCAGAATTCTGATGCAGAGGTGCCAAAGGGATCAGATCTTCAAACATACTGTTGATTGCTTTATCCAATGAGAAGATTGGACTCAGATCAACAAATTCTTAAAACAAAACTCTTCATTGACTTCTTATCATGACACGTGGTTTAGCTACTGAAGGAGGACTTTAGCATCTTCAGATTTGATTAATGGCCTTCATGAGCTATTTAGCCCAGCTCTTGCATATACCTAGACTTGTATTATTTTTCAAGACCTCTCATGTTTTCGAGGGCTTGCAACAAGATACTTCAAATACATTAACAGTCCACTGCTTCATCTCTTGAGATTGCATTCCTCCTCTTGCTTGGGCTTGACCTTAGCTAGCTCTAATACCATGTTAATTTTTGAGTTAACATGTTCTTTGCTTAGGTCAGAGGTCAGTTACTTCATTAATCCATTAGCCCATTATTAATTCCATTAATCCATTAGCAATCACATTGACCATTATCACATGACAATAACTGATGAAAAAACATCAAACATAAATGCAAAAGACAAGCCAAGACAAGAGGACACCATGATTTAGACTTAAAGCCAGGGCAAAACCCGACAAGGGGGAAAACCCACAGATCTTTTCTTCTTGATAATATCAAATGTTCACATAGAGAGAAATCCATAAGTACAATGATACATTAGTCAAACTCAATATATTGACTTGCCATAGATGATCCCAATCAAATGTCCAAAAGTCAAAGTCACATATGTAGAAGTCAACAATAGTCAAAGCTATCCTAACCAGTCAGCAATCAACGGTTAACAGCTCAGTCAAATCAGCCCAATCTATTCGGTAAAAGGAGAGAGAAATTAACCCTCTCTAGGCAGTCAAAATGCAGTCAAGGCAGCCTTCAAAAGTCTGGTCAAAACTTGGTCAACAGTCTGCGGTTAAACCTGCCTCAGTCCTGTGGTCAAACACCTCAGTTTGTGCCTGGTTCCTCTGCTCACAAGTGCAGCCTAGCTAGCAGAGTAATAATCCATCAAAGTCGTAGTCAAACAGTTGGTCAAAGTGCCTGGTCAATGCTGCTCTGTGTACTGGAAAAGTCAACCGCAGAAAATCACAGGAAATCCGTCCTCCAAAAATTTGCACGTATGGGAGAGAGATAGTTTCTCAAAGAAAGTCGGATCCATCATGAGAGGAAAGAGAAAATCATGTGTGATGATGCAAAAATGGAGTGAACTCATCTTATATTTATACAATTCAATGTGGGTCAAATGTCATGTCTTTTGGGCTTCATGAGCCTACATGACTGTGGGGCTGACCTTGACCAAAACCAACATTGTGGGCTTGACTTCAAATATACATTTCTGCCTGTCAGAATCCATCGTGCTTTAGGTCAAAATTGGTCCTCTCGAGAAGAGGAATCCAATGCCATCATCATCTCATACAAAGGAGCCGTCCATAGTGGAATTGGACCTTAGTTGACCATTTTTAACAATTGCCTATACATAACATCTAGTTAAAAGACTAATTTTACTCTCAATAAACATTGGACAAAAACTTCTCTCGATCCAGTTTTAATCAAATTACCAGAACTACTGCTGCACTTTCTTCATCCACAGAAGCCACTTGAAAATGCTTGAAAATAAACTCTCTGTAAGGGCCATTGTCAATAAAAATATTTGCAGTGGAGGCCCTTAGCCCAACAACCATTTTAGCCAGCCTTGGAAGGCAAATAGTTGAGTTCAAACATGATGAAAATTTAATTCCCTGTATACAAAAGCATGTATTAGGTGTTGACAATGGCTAGAAATATGAACTGAAGATGTATATACCTCCTTATGTACAAAAATGAATAGAAGAGGCAGAGGTATAAGGTTCACCTCGAATTTTCTTGCAAGTTCAATCCACTGTAGGATGTGAAAGGAAGTGTCATAATGCTAAGAGCGAGAAAGAGGGGAAGGAAGAAACTAATAATTTCAGAAATTTTAGCTTTCTATCCATACCTTGATTTGTTCTAATAAAATAAATATTAACTGTTTGACGGCATCCAAGGAGCTATCTGGTAATAATAATAACATTATTATTAGTATTATAATAATAATAACAACAATGGAAAGGTGGGGAAGGAATAAACTAATAATTTCATAAATTTGGACTTTTTATCCTAGCTTTATTTGTTCTTCAAATCCAACTAATATTTTGTAGATCCAACTTATGGTGAACCAGCAGCAGCTTGAAAGCCAATTGCAAGTCATTCAGCCAACAACGATCTATAAGCATGGCATAGTATTATGTCTCTGCATATTCACAATAGTGATTCCACTGTCATATTATTATTCCCCACTTGGACAGCCAATTGCAAGTCATTCAGCCAACAACGATCTATAAGCATGGCATAGTATTATGTCTCTGCATATTCACAATAGTGATTCCACTGTCATATTATTATTCCCCACTTGGACAGAGCGATGACACAAGGGGTTTCTACATGTTGACCAACCATGTAAATTGGATTTTATAAATTAAAATTCTTGTTTTCTAGCCTTCTATTTCTGTAGATATCAATTGTGTAGTTGATGGCATACCTTTTATAAATTGTTCCACAAACTGTCATTATTTACAAAATATTCATTTTCAGAATACACATAGCTAACTATTGCAATTGTAACTCATTCTCTTCCACCTTTGCTTTCAACAATGTCCATTCACATGTCCCTATTCTTCCCCACTCTATGCTATTCTTCCCCACTCTATACATGTCTCTATTCTTCCCCACTCTATGCTATTCTTCCCCACTCTATGCCTTACGGCGTTTCCTTTGCAACATAAAGTGCAAATGCTAGTTGTAAATCCCTGTAAAAGTTGTCAAACTTCATACTTTTAAGTGCCCTAGAAGTTTTTGAGGGTGTTGAATTCATATATATAGTAAAAAAAACCAGTTTACATAACACAAATTAAGATTTCACCTCAATTTTTTCCGCCAAATTCCAACATCTGAAAATTCAAAAAATCAAATTAAAAACCACTCCTATTATATATTTTAAAAACATAATTTAATTTATAGATGAAATAAACCTTTTCATAAAACGCTAACCAAAACCTAAATGTAACACTCCATGGCTCTACTACATCATGGCTGCTACTCGTACTGCAAAGGTGGTTGGGTACCACCCGTTAGTTTATTGTGCTCACCGCGCATGAGAAAAAGAGAAGGTCGGTCATTAGGTAGGCTCACGAATTCATTGCCGAGGAAAGCTCTGTTTCTCCGTGCTACAGAATGATCTATCATCATTTCTCGTTATTCACTCTTGTTTATTTTGGCTGGGCTTGGGTGGCCTTCTCCAAGATCGCGTTTCTTTTGTTTTATTTCAGGAAAGAATACGGTAATTTGTTTTTTAAATTGTAATTTTGAATGTATAAATAAATTTAAGTTCAAATTTTACATATTAAAC